>BOPN01001530.1:165000-185000 GCA_017312705.2 Penaeus japonicus
CCGTCCCCCGCAGATCGTGCATGATTGAGGCCGAGCCGTACGAGCAGGCTGAAAGTGCCGCCAGGAGTTCGACTGCATCATGCAACACCTCAACCCAACCCAACCCCCAACCCCCCGATCCTCCCGGTCTGCTTGTCAAGCCGTTGCCATGGTGACACTCGTCTCGGTATACCATCATGGAATGGGAATAATCCATAACCGTCATGAATTGTTCTTTGCAATGACACCGCCTCAACCTCTGTGCGTAAAAGAACTTAGATGGAAAACACGAACCCATATCCGAGAGACACAGGTAAGATCTCACACCTGCTGCATCTACACACCTACCTACCTACCTCCCCTCCCCCCTTTCTATCTCTCTGCCTCTCTGTCTCCTTGTCAATCTCTATCTCTATCTCAACCTTTTTTTCTATCCCCTCGCCACCTATCTACCGCCATCCCGTGCACATTCCAACAAAATTTCTAAAAAAAAAAATGTGTATATATATACCAATCCCGACTAAAGAAGCTGAGATACTACAATCCCGAAGTAGAAATAATAATGGGTAAAGAGAAGAAGAAGAAGAACAAGAAGAAGAAAAAGGGCCTAGCAGTTCCGATAATACGCCTCCCTTCGTCGTCGTCCTTTCCCGAAAAGGGCGAACCTACTTAGATTATTTTATTCAATCCCCAAAGAGCGGGCGACAGGGATGAGGGGGGAGGACCAAAGGGGGGAGAGGTAATAGGAAGCGGAGACGGAAGGTAGAAGCGGCAGGGAGGTTGGGGAAGTAAATCAAATATGGGAAAATACGGCGGGAAACGGAGAAGGAGAGGAGGCAAGGGATAGGGGATGGGGGGAGGGAATAGTAGAGTGAAGAATGGGGGGTTAGAGGGTAGGAGTCGGGAAAGAGAGCGGATGGGAGGGATGGGGGGGGAGGGAGGGAGGGAGGGAGGGAGAGAGAGGGAAAGAGAGAGAGCGAGAGAGAGGGAAAGAGAGAGAGCGAGAGAGAGGGAAAGAGAGAGAGCGAGAGAGAGCGAGAGAGAGGGAAAGAGAGAGAGCGAGAGAGCGAGAGAGAGAGAGAGAGTGGGAGAGAGAGTGGGGGAGAGAGAGAGAGCGAGAGAGAGAGCGAGAGAGAGAGAGCGAGAGAGAGAGAGAGAGAGAGAGAGAGAGAGAGAGAGAGAGAGAGAGAGAGAGAGAGAGAGAGAGAGAGAGAGAGAGAGAGAGAGAGAGAGAGAGAGAGAGAGAGAGAGAGAGAGAGAAAGGGGGGTAGAATGACATCCAAAGGAAGGTGAAACGTAAAATCGATGTCAGGAAGAAAAGGAGGAGTTCAAAAGCCCCGAAGAAAGAGGACGAGAGAAGACAGATGAGAGATGCTTGCGCAGAGAAGTGAGTGTGAGTGGCGGAGGGGGCGAGGAGGAGAACACACAGCACCATAGCACTCTTTTACCTCTCATTCCCCTTTATCCTCTCCCCCCCCCATATTCCCCCCTTAAATCTAGCGTCCCCTTACCTTCCTTTACCCCCTTCCCACCATCCCTCTCCCCTCCTCCCTTCCGCCCACCCCTCTCCCTCTTCCTCCCTTCCGCCCATCCCTCTCCCGCTTCCTCCCTTCCGCCCACCCCTCTCCACCCCCCTCCCTTCCCTCGACCCTTCCCCCTCTTCCTCCATCCCCTCCTCCCCCATGTCGCTCCGAGCCGCAATCCGCTTCTTGCGTCGCAGCTAACTACCCGCCATCCCACGTCTAGCCTTGTTTACGTCCTGCCTCGCGTTCAAGTGTCGACCTTTCATCTTTTAAAATTGCTTCTTTTATATGTTTCTTCATTGCGTTCACCCTCCTACTGAAGTCCACAAACATCATCATCCCCTCCCTATCTATCTATCTATCTATCTATCTATCTATCTATCTATCTATCTATCTATCTATCTATCTATCTATCTATCTATCCATCTACCTATCTACTCTACATTTTCTCCTCCCCTTCCCACTCCGCCAGCGGTCACGGTCGCTATGATCGGATATGAAGGTCCACTTCCCCGGATCAGCAGGTGAATTCAGAGCATCCGCGCGCCCACACGGGTGCACTGGGGCGTGTTCGATGCGTGCGGGATGGACTTAAAGCACCACCACGCCCACACACATGTAACAGAGCAAGAGAGAACTGTGTAGGAAGAGAGTTCATATTGACGCCCACACTGTGCTGCCGAGGGGCGGGGATAGGCCGGACTGCCGGTGCTCTGCCACAATTGCGGGGGCGTAGGTTGCCTCCGTGAAATATCAATATCACACAAACAGCACCTGATAGCGGGTCAGGTTAATATGATCTGCCTTCCCTTCCCTCTGCACCAGCCTCTGTCCCTTCTATGGATAGAGTAACTTCCTCTCTACGCACTCAGCATCTACCCATAATCCTCCCTTCATCCTTCATCCACTTTCAGCCCACGTCTGCGCCCCTCCCCCTCTCCATGCCCCCTGGACCTCCTCCTTCCAAGCCGCCGTACAAGATCGATACTCAAACACGTGAAGCCCTATCCTGAAGCCTCACCCGACCATCTGCGCTCACTACGCCTCTCATAAATGAACAAATAAACAAACAAACAAATCAACTATTCCCCCTCTCTCCCTTCCTCTCCCTCGCTCTACTTCACACTTATAGTCACATACACACACCCTATTAGCCTCTAGACACCCCTCCAAAGGTCATCCAACACAGGAGAAGACTTTCCCCCTCCCCCTCCCTCCTCCCTTTCCATCCCCCTCTTTCCCCCTGGCCACGTCCACCTGCACACGACAATACACTCAACACGCGACCTGCCGGGATGGGATCCGATGCAGAAAAAGCACCTTCCTTGGGACCCACTGACCAGCGCCCCAAAACGTGCCTCGCCCCACTTCAATCACTCTCGGAGTGTAGGGGTCGTGCCGCCTCTCCCAGATTTTTTTTATTTTTTTTTTTTATCCTGTCTCTTTACGCTTCCTTTCTTCGTATCTGTCCTGTTTTATCTTCCTGTAATTCTATTTCTTCTCCTTCGTTGCTCCTGAGCCCAACTTTCCTCACTTCTCTATTTTACATTCCCTGTTTTCTTTTCTGTCTTTATTCCTTACCGTCCACGTCTATCCTCTCACCGTATTCCTTCTATCCGTCTATTCCCTTCCCGTCTTGCCTCTCCGCCCCCCTTCCTGCCCGGTCCCTTCGGCCATCCTTTCATCTCCCCTCGCAGCCCCCTCCCCTCCTCATTCCTGTGAGACAGCTTAATTCCCCTCAATAAAGCCTGTTATTTAAGCTTGCTGCTTCCCCAGAGGTCATCTTGGATTACGGAGGCTTTCTTCCCTCCTTGGTTTCGTTTTGTTCTCCTTCTCCTGTCCCTATTCCTTCTTCATTTATCCTTTCCGCTCTCATTTCCTTCCCAGGACGGGGCTCTCTTCCTTTCTCCTAACCTGTTCTTCGGACTAACCATTATATCCCCTTCTTCCGTCTTCTTTACTCTTGCTTCTCTTTGACCCACCACCTCATTCATTAACTCCCCATACCCCCCTTCCCCCCTCACTCCGGCCGCCCACCCACTCACGTTGCGCGGTTGCATTGCGCTGTAAGAGTAATTCCGATTTTTATTTCCTCTCTTCGTTACAAATAAAATGCCTTCCTTCTCTCGAGTGGGCGGCTGTGTAAATTGCGGCGAGAGAGAGAGAGGAATTAACAGGCCCGTATTGTATTTCATTCTTGTGGTACGGCAGCAACGTGACCTTCGACAGTTCCAGATACATATTGAGACGGATAAATGGACACACACAGAGGAAAATAAATGCATAGTTATATAGAGACAATTAACAGATACACGATGGAAGGTTAGAGAGAACAAGACACGTGAAGTGAAATGAAGTGCTACTTAAAAACACCTTCGAAACAACGGTATCGCAGTAACACGTAAGACATCCTTAGAAAGATAAAAATAAAAATCCTACAAATCTAACGCGAAATGCAATCCCATTAGCACCGGGCACAAGGGCAGGCAGAAAGACAGACAAACAGACAGACAGACAAACCAAACTCAATCACCCGCACCTCTATTGCCCCCCGCCCCCCTAACCGCAGCCTCCTACCCGGCGAATCGATGTGTCCTGCAATCCCAAAATACACCCCGCGCAGAACCGGACTTTACGTTCGAGGAAACAATCGATAAAATCGGGAATTTTTCTGATGCAATAATACGAGAGTAATGCGACGGACTGCTCATGACAGCCTGGTGATCGCGCACGCCATCTCCGGCCCCCCGACGCATATATCTTTTCCTTGGTTCATAAATATGGGATATAGACAACAGTTTCAGTGGAAAAAAAATAAGCAATAATATAAATAGCGGATATACACAAGCGTAAACGGTGAACATAAACAAGTGTAAATAGTGGTTATAAATAAGAGTAAATAGTATATGTAAACAATGTAGATACTGGATTTAAACAAAAGTATACGTCGAAGCATACGATAATGATGATAAAACATCTTCATGATACGTACAAACTCGAGACACCCTTGCAGAACGAGACCGACGCCAAAGAAAATTCCGTGCCGTACATCCAAGAGCGCAGAAAACAAACAGATAGCGGAAGAATAGCGGAATAATAGCGGAAGACAAGCCTCGATCTACTATCATCATGTATGATGCACCAGTCGGCATCGCGGCATTCGAAGTGAAAGGCCGCCAGTTCGCTGCTCGAAGAACACGCCGAGATCATCGGAGGGGCCAGTTCGAGGGACCCTGGCACCGAGGGCCCCAGCAGCCCCCTTCGCCCGACCCGCCGGTGTTGCCAGGCAGCATTCCCTCGGTGACAGGGGGACTCGAGGCAGTTTCCGTGTCGATATCGTGCAATAATCCTGCCAGAAACTATAGGCCTACGAGAAGGGAGAGGGAAGCCGGGCGAGGAGCGAGAAAGAGAGGGAAAGATAAGGGGAGGAGAGAATGAGAGGGAAGAGGGAATAAAAGGGTAGGAAATAACCGGCCGGCAAATTTGCATTCACATACGTAAGCCTATCTGCGCGGACAAACAATCGCCTGTCCTTGAAATTCCGCCGTCACACCTGAGGTGGCAAATAGCCCTTTCACCCATATACAAAGCACACGGAGCTACGACAAAGAGAGAGAGAGAGAGAGAGAGAGAGAGAGAGAGAGAGAGAGAGAGAGAGAGAGAGAGAGAGAGAGAGAGAGAGAGAGAGAGAGAGAGAGAGAGAAATTGCCTTCGCCAGGTTCACTGCTGGGGCGGAAGTGGCGGCAGGCGGTATCCAGGGGCGCCTAACAACAGGGCTCCCCGCCCACCGGATAACCTCCGGCGGGAAGGTTGAGGGGAGACCCGTGAAAGAAGGAGAGAGAGGAATGAATGACGCCGGTGCGGACGAGGGCCCAAACAGCTCATTTTCCTTCCCTCCACAAAAAGTCAATATCAACCTGCAGCAGAATGGAAACGGAGGAAACATAAACACCGGAATAAGAGAACCTTGCAAAACAAAAACCCCGGAAACCATAGTGAATGAATAAATAAAAATAACAAATGGGATAAATAAAGGTGCATTTACGAGGAGCAGCAGGAGAGGCTCGTGCGCCAACTCAGCATGCATGGTCCTCGCCAGACTTCCGGGGAAATGTCAGGCCAAGAACGCCTTCGAGGGGAAGCATGGCGTATCTCCCCTGCCTTCGTCTGCTCACCCCATTATGATCGAGTACTCCCTACCCCTACCCTTACCCCTACCCACTACTACGTACTAACTACAATTAAATAAAACTCTTACAAAACTTCGGGGGTGAAATAGCCAATTACAACTTTCTCTCTCCTCCGCGCGTTCTTAAGGGAAGGGAATGGAAGAGCGGGAAGGAAGAGGGTAAAAAAGAGAGGGATGCGAGGAAGACAAGAAAATAAAAATATGGTAGAAAAGAAAAAAATAAGATAATAGAAGACGAGAAAGATAAATACTACAGGCGCTGAACTTTCCCGAAAAAGGGAAAAGTAGCCATGAGAAGGGAGAGACACAATCTAAAATGGAAATTACAGGGGCGAAGAGGAAGGAAGGGAGGGAGGGAGGGAAGGACGGAGGCTCCAGCAAGTCGGCATTTTAGCAGATCTAATGAAATATCAATAAACAAATAAAAGTTGATATTTTCGAGGGGATATGAATGAAATTGCGAAGGAAGGGTGCGTAATCGTGTGTCTGCTCTAAACTTCTGCCTGGACTCACTGCTGGCTAATTGCTTATCTTTCTCTCAATGTTATTCCCCTTTCTTTTTCCAATTTTTTACCCCATACTCAAAAGACGTATCATATATTTCTAATCTCTCCATTCATTCTTATCTCTTTTCTCCTTCCTTCCTTCCTTCATTCATTCCTCCTCTTCTCCCATTTTCTTTCTTTCTCCTTTCCATTATTCCGTACCGCCATATACACGCGACCATGCGACCTGGCCGGGCTAGGTCGTCCAGGGTTGTTTTAAATATCAATAGAGTGCGCGGTCATGTTGTCGTGAGGCGATGAAGCAAGCCGGGTATTAACGAGATATAAATATGCATCTGGTTTACATGCGACGCCGCACCAACCAACATTTCGCTGCCGCCGCCACCACCGCCTGCCGCCACCCCCGCACCCACCTAATCGCCACCATCGCCCACTGTGCCTGCTCCAGGCGTAGGAATTTGCCACGAATGGACTGAAATGTGTTACCATCAACACCTCTGATAATTAGGATAATTAGGATAATGATAATAGTGATAGTCATCACATCACAAACTAACCAAAATCTATTCCATCACCATTCCGCCTCTGCCCCCTATGTAAATTCACCCGAGTTCGAACGTCCCGTGTTATTTAATTCACGTCCCTTGCACATTCTTTCTTCCCCTACGGTTTTGCCCATCTCCCCACGCCCACGATATGTACGACTTACAACGACGCACGTTCACGCCCACCACCACCCCCTCCAACCAACCACCACCCAAACGCCCTTATGCCCACCTTGTTCCACCCATGAGGATTATGCCAAGTGTTTACTCCTGGAGGGCGAGCGAGAAGAGGGGGTGAGGGATGAGAGGAGGGGGGGGGGTGAGAGGAGGGCTAAGGGGCAAAAGGAAGGGAGAGTGAAGGAAGAGGTGGGGGGAGAGGGGAGGGGGAAGGCCGTGAATTCTTGGTGGAATTAAACTTGTCCCTCGTCTCCCTTTGTACAGACGAATCAGAGAAATGGGAGGATAAGGCAAAAGAAAATGGGAGTATGGAGGGCGATCAGGGATGAGTGTGGGGGAACTGGAAGAGGGTGGAAGGAGAGAGGGAGGGACGGGAAGAGATGAATGAGATTGATGACGATAGAATAGATGTTAAAGAGAGGAAGGGAGAGGAAGGGAGAGGGAGAGAGGGAGAGAGGGAGAGAGGGAGAGAGGGAGAGAGGGAGAGAGGGAGAGAGAGAGAGAGAGAGAGAGAGAGAGAGAGAGAGAGAGAGAGAGAGAGAGAGAGAGAGAGAGAGAGAGAGAGAGAGAGAGAGAGAGAGAGAGAGGGGGGGGGGGGGAGAAAAAGAAAAAGAGAAATAAAATAAAGAAAGAGAAGAAAGAAAGCGAACAAGGAAAGAAAGAAAGGAAGAAAGATAAAAAGGGAGAGAGAAAGAGAAAGAGCGAAAGGCAAACACGGCTAGGGGGCGAGTGCCGTGCGCTGTGGAGACGCAGAGCAAATACCCGGAGCTTTATCGCGGGGAAATGGCCGCGGAGAGAGAGAGAGAGAGAAAAAAAAGGGCGGCAAGAAAACCCTAAAACTCGTGTAGGCGCTTCCGTGATATGTAGAAAATATATATAACGGAATTTCGGGCGGAGTATCGGGAATCCCTTCAGCACGAAAGCGGTCTTCGAGGGGGAGATAAAATTCGGAACTGACGAAATTACGAATCTTTTGTGTTGGTCTGGAAACAGAAAAGAAAAAAAGAGACAAAAGGAGAGAGAGAGAAAGGGAAAAGAAAAGGAAGAGGCAGAGGCAGAGGGAGGGGGAGAAGGAAAGGAAGAGGCAGAGGGAGGGGGAGAAGGAAAGGAAGAGGCAGAGGGAGGGGGAGAAGGAAAGGAAGAGGCAGAGGGAAGAGGGGAGGGAAAGGAAGGGGAAGGGGGAGGGGGGAAGAGAGAAGAGGGAAGTATACGACATTACAACCGCATCCTAACAAACTTGGCAATAGATTTGAGTAAAAAAGACAAAAAAAAGTTAGAAGTTGCTAACAAAAATCTGAGCTACTACAATACTCCTCTTCCTTACACCCGTCCATACCACCCATCCCGCCCACCCCGCCCATCAACCCCACGATGTAAGAAGATCAATAAAGGACGCAGCCAAGACTTCCCCCTCCCCTTATCCTTACCCCTCCCCCTATCCCTCTCTGCCCCTCCCCTTTCTCCCGTTTTCCCCTTCCCCTACCGGTTAACCTGGAAACCCCCTGTGCACTGTGGAGAGGGGGAGAAAGAGAGAGCGAAAACAAGAGAAAGAGAGAGCGAAAACAAGAGAAAGAGAGAGCGAAAACAAGAGAAAGAGAAAGAGAAAACAGAGAAAGAAAAAAACAAGTGAAAGAGAGAAAAAAACAAGAGAAAGAGAGAGGAAAAACAAGAGAAAGAGAGAGAGAAAACAGGAGAAAGTGAGAGAAAACAAAAAAGAGAAAAAAATAGAGAAAGAGAGAGAAAACAAAAGAGAGAAAACAAGAGAAAGAAAGGGAAAACAAAAGAGGAAAAAACAAGAGAAATAGAGAGAGAAAACAAGAGAAAGAGAATGACCAACCCGATAGAGAGAATAAGAGTCAGACCGTGAGAGACGACGGGGGAGGGAGGGAGAGAGGGAGAGAGGGAGAGAGGGAGAGAGAGAGAGAGAGAGAGAGAGAGAGAGAGAGAGAGAGAGAGAGAGAGAGAGAGAGAGAGAGAGAGAGAGAGAGATTAAAGGAGTGTGAGGCACGGGGAGGGCGCGCGTGAGGAATGAGGGCGAGATCGCAGAGCCGTTTAAGAAATGAGTGGTCTCCTTTGATGAACGCAGTACACGGGCGACACAGCATTGGGGTGGAGTGAAGGTGAGGCGGAGCGAAACGAGGCGACGCGAAGGCCTGAGTGAAACAAACAAGAGAGAGTCACAATACGCCCGACAAAGAAGGGTCAAAGGTCAAGATCTAGGCTGCCCCGCCTGTGTGGTCTTCCTCCACCTGGGGCAGTTACGCAGAATGAAATGACAAAGAGTCCTTGACACCTAGAACCGATAAAGCAACAAAGTCCGAAGGCAATTAAATCAAACAATTCGCCAACAACTGTGATTTGCATCGGGTCGGCACGACGACATTAATAAAAGACAAACCATTAATCCTCTTTCCCCAAAATGCGGGGCGTGTATCCAGCCTTACTTCCTGTTCTCCTTCGTTATTCTTTCTTCTTTTAAATCGCTGAGCCATACATACTTTCTTACTCCTCAACTTCTCTTCCTCCTTACCATAACCCCTCCTTCGTCCTTACCCTCCATCTCTTATTACTCGACCGCCTCTTCCTTCTCCTTCACCTGATTACACTCCTCCCTCCACCTCCTCCTTCCACTTCCCCCTCCACCTCCTCCTTCCACTTTTCCCTCCACCTCCTCCTCCATCTCGTCCTTCCACTCTCCCCTCCACCTCCTCCTTCCACTTCCCCCTCCACCTCCTCCTTCCACTTTTCCCTCCACCTCCTCCTTCCACTTCCCCCTCCACCTCCTCCTTCCACTTCCCCCTCCACCTCCTCCTCCATCTCGTCCTTCCACTCTCCCCTCCACCTCCTCCTCCATCTCGTCCTTCCACTCTCCCCTCCACCTCCTCCTTCCACTTCCCTCTCCACCTCCTCTTTTCACTTCTCCCTCCACCTTCCACTTCCTCCTCCCCTTTCCCTTTCCTTTTCCCTTCCCCTTCCTCTTCCACCTCCCCCTGCCCCACCACTTCCCACTTCCCCTTCCACCTCCACCACCACTTCCCCCTTCCCCTCCCCATCCCCTTCCTCCACCTCAGTCTAGCATAATCACAGCTCTTCCAGCCGACGGATGAAAGTTGGGACTCAGTCACGGCAGAACAAGTTACGGGACGGCGACCGCAAGTAGTCCACCGGCATCGACAGCAAATCCCGCCGTGTGTTGGGCAAAATGGGTTCCTGATCTGTGGACGCGAAACAGGAAACGAAACTTGTATCTCGCTTTGTTTATCATCATTTCATTATCATCTGTCGTTTGATTGTTGCTTGCTTTATATACCACGCCGCTTTCTGTTTGAATTTAACGAGAAAAAATCAACAGCTGAAAAAGATAAAAATCTATCTTATGTTTTTTTTTTTGTCTCTTTAAAACTTCCTCCAGCTTTCACATTATCTTTTTTTTACGCATTTTATCCAACTTCCTGTCTTCTTTGGCGAATCCTTTCCCCTTTGTACACGCACCCTTCCGCCTAATCTCCTATCTCTTCCCTTCGTCCTGAAGCTTATGGACACATTCAACACTTGGCTAGGAGGGAGGGGAGTTGGAGGAGGAGGAGGAGGAGGAGGAGGAGGAGGAGGAGGAGGAGGAGGAGGAAGAAGAGGAAGAGGAGGAGGAGGGAGGAGGAGGGAGGAGGATGGAGAATGAAAAGGGCTTCACGAACGTCCTCCGTGGTTCTTGGTCGCCTTCCTTGGTGCTTCCCGCATACGCTGATCCAGACCCACAAAGTTTCCTCCGAAGTATCTGACTTCCCTATGGGGAACCACCAAACGAATCCGATCTTCAAATCTCCCTTCACTATATGTCAGGACCGCGGCTGTTATTTTTCTTTCTCTCACTCTCTCTTTTCATCTTCATCATCATCACAAAAATGAATATGACTTCGCAACGATGACTTGCACTTTCAAGTCTCCCGAGCAATGTTGGCGAAGCTAATTCCCTCGCGGAGATAGTTAGTGTCATCGGGGCTG
This sequence comes from Penaeus japonicus, assembly GCA_017312705.2. Lineage (NCBI taxonomy): Eukaryota > Metazoa > Arthropoda > Malacostraca > Decapoda > Penaeidae > Penaeus > Penaeus japonicus. The sequence continues at coordinate 175,919 of BOPN01001530.1, forward strand.
GATAACAAAGCAGTCTCCTTCTATTCATATCATCATCATAATAATAACGATATTGATAATGATAATGATTTTAAAATAAAGATAAATGAAAAAAATAACAAACATTAAAAATACGTAAACAAATAAAAATACATGATAAACACAAAAAATAAGAGTAAAAAAATGAATATCAGAATATGAAAAAAATGAACGGTAAACAAAAACAGAGCATGTCGAGTCTCATTTCCGTGCACTGTCCCTGATTCAGGTCTCCGAAAGCTTCACTAAATCAAATCTCTTTTTTTCTTTTCTTTTTACTTTCTAATTCCTGGGAGTTCTGTGCAGTCGGAATGCTCTCGAGGCACCAATATATCGGGCAAGCCAGTTACAGGTTCACTCCAATCAAAAGCTATCTGCAACATTCGCTCTGCAGTGAAACGATTTTTCCAACGGCACACACAGAAATACAGCATACACAATACTCCTAAATAAAACGAATCAAGTTCAAGATAAAAAAAATAGGAAAAAAATTATAAAAAATACTGCTATCTCGACATTTTTAGCAATCCACCCACGCCCTCGCTGACGGCCAACTAGAGATCAGGAGGCCGCAGCGGAGCCTTCGTCAGCGAGTCTGGGCGAAACTCATCGATAATCACTGCGGGGAACAAAGTCTGAGTAAGGGTAGACGCCCTTCTTCATCCCTCGGGGGTTATCCCTTCCCCCTCCCCTCACTTCCCCTCCCCCTTCACTATCCTATCCTATTCTCTCCCCTCAAATTTCGCCCATTCGGTGATCCCGTCCTATCCTCCCAATTTCTAGCCTTCAACACCCATTCCTTCCACCGTCTAAGGAAGCGATGAACCTGTAGTCGACGGCAGGACGTGAGGGAGGAGGTACAGGGTGCAGGTTGTGGGACGTGTACAGAAGAGTAGAGTAGAAAGAAGGCGAGGAACTGTACTACTAATGCCAACGGACCCTTGACTCCCGACCCGAAGGCAGTCGTCTCCAAACGGTTTTGTAAACAAATGACCGACGCTAATGGCTTTCGCCGTGCAAGTCCTCGAGTGGAAAACGTTAACGCGCACGAAAGGCGGCGTCAATTTGTCTATGAACATAAATGAATAAATAGATAAACGCAAGAGAGGCTGGACGAGACACGAACAGACACAGACACAGACATAGACACACACACACAAAGCTCTAACGCCAGCTGTCTGCATACACGACGTGGGCACAAGAACATAGTCTCGCCCTCAGCTGCCAAGGGAGCCCGAAACACACTACCCAGCTAACCGTCTGAAAATTGGCCTTGGGATCGAGGGAAAAGGAAAAGCAAGAGAAAGCTGGCAAAATAAGAACAGACGGAAGGGAGACAAAGAGACGAAGTAAGGAGGAGAAAGAAAGACAAGGGAAGAAATAAAAAGCTTCCTTTACACCTCTCGTAAGGTCAAAATCGTCCCTCCCGATGAGCCTCGGATCGAATTTAAATACCAAGACGAGACGAGTGCTATCGCCTTGACGTCATCGCCTTATCAGTTCGGTCTCGCGTAATATAAAAAAAAAGTCAACGTCATCGGTTCTTAAAAATATTTAGATCCACGGATATAAAAATAACTTCCAAAAATATTTCCACTTATGATATGTGGTTTAGTATGCAAAATGGAACTGAACAAGATTAACTGCAGTAAAAAAAAATAAACAAATAATATAAAAAAAACGTGTTGAGAAGTACAGAGAGGGGATGGAAGGAATGCGCCAACTGAAGAACGGAGTGACAAACTAAGCTTTTCTCCATTCCTTTCTCCTTTCCCCCCCTACAAACTAGAACTTTCCTGTCTAAACAACTTTCTACAGAATCTCAAACTTCACATTCGACCCATGCGTCACCATACACTACACATTCTCACTTAAAAAAAGGAAGGTGCGGCCCGGCTGTGCTCGCGGTCCCAATAGAATATGCATGAAGCGAACTATACACAGCCATACTCAATAAACTGAGTTTATGTATAGTGTGTTTCTACCATTTTACCAGGAACGTAGTGTTTCACCATTTCACTATACTCTTGTGGACGACGTCGACTTTTCACTTTGCTCTTGCAAGCATACTCACCATACCGCGAACTACACTCTTCCGACACTCACCTGCAATGAAAGAGAAGAGATAAAATTAATATTGCAACTGACATCTGATGCGAATAATTGAAAATCAAGTAGAAATACACCTCACGAGAGTTGCGAAGATGGGAGTAAAAGAGTGAACGCGTGAGTGTCCCCTGTGTAACCTCAGGAGGAAATCGGGTACAGTTTGATACACTTCTTGGCACTGTTGATCTGGAATGACGGAGGTATGAGCCGCATCCACATATGTCTCGTGACGGTTTCCTATTGTGTCATTTGCAATATGTTATAGTGATCAAGATGATATTGTCACCCCCTCCCCTCATAGAAAGCATGGTGTAAAAAAAATATATAATTCATATCAGTGCACTTTTCTGCCTTTACCATGTAGTATATGTATAACTTGCATTTGCAGCTTCAATCAATAAACACAATTACGATCCAACCATTTCCGGTACATCAATAAGTAACATAAGAAAATAAGACAAACATATATATAAGAAATGGCATAGGGCAGTATTCCTAAGTGAAGACGAGGAAGGGGTTCAGGATGAAGAGGGGGAGAAGGAGGAGAAGAGGAGGAGGAGGAGGAGGAAGAGGAGGAGGAGGAGGAGGAGGAGGAGGAGGAGGAGGAGGAGGAGGAGGAGGAGGAGGAGGAGGAGGAGGAGGAGGAAGGAAAAAATGAAGAAGGAGGAGGAAAAGATGAAGAAGAAGAAGAAGGAAAAGAGGAAGAAGATGAAGAAGAAGAAAAAGAGGAAGAAAAAGAAAAAAGACGAAGTAGAAGTAAAAAAAGCTTATAACAACAACTGCCAAGCCTTCAGACTCACCCATAATAAATCATCCGAAAATCTGCACGTCTCCCTTTCTTACTGGGTGCGCGCGGCGAGGGACAGACAGCACAGAGTGGAGCGAATGGGAGAATGAACGACTAAGAAGAAGAATGAGGAGAAAGAAGAAACAAGAAGAATAAGTCTCGGAAGAGGAAGAAGGAGGGCGAAGAGGGGAAAACTTCCAGGAAAGGAGAAAAAAGCTCCACCTCTACCTTACCGGGACACACAGACCTTGAAAGAAACTGAGCCCGACATCCGCTAACAAATGCTGGTAATTGACCAACACAGACCGCTCTCACTTGCGAAGTTGTACGGAAGGAAGGAGGGAAGGAAAGGAGGGAGAAAGTAAGACAGGGAGGGAAAGGTGAGGGAGGGAGTGGGAAAGCGAAGGTGCAGGGAGGAGGAGGAGGAGGAGGAGGAGGAGGAGGAGGAGGAGGAGGAGGAGGAGGAGGAGGAGGAGGAGGAGGAGGAGGAGAGAGAGGGAGAGGGAGGGGGGGAGAGGGGGAGAGAGAGAGAGAGAGAGAGAGAGAGAGAGAGAGAGAGAGAGAGAGAGAGAGAGAGAGAGAGAAAGAGAGAGAGAGAGAGAGAGAGAGAGAGAGAGAGAGAGAGAGAGAGAGAGAGAGAGAGAATAGGGGGGGAGAGAGAGAATGAGAAGAGGGGGGGGAGAGAGAGAATGAGAAGAGGGGGGAGAGAGAGAGAGAGAGAAGAGGGGGGGAGAGAGAGAGAGAGAAGAGGGGGGGGAGAGAGAGAGAGAGAAGAGGGGGGGAGAGAGAGAGAGAGAAGAGGGGGGGAGAGATAAAGAGAGTGAGTGAGTGAGTGAGTGAGTGAGTGAGTGAGTGAGTGAGTGAGTGAGTGAGTGAGTGAGTGAGTGAGTGAGCGAGGGAGCGAGTGTGAGCAGAGACATAAAAATATGTTAAGAAAAAGACACAGACGGCGTAGGGCGCATCCCCAAGGCGCGAGCGAGGAGCAATCTGTGGTCACATCACTAAGGGACTTAACGCTGTGCTTAATGTTGTTTGCGAAGGTTTAAAAGCTCATGATTTACCTCCCCCTCTTACCACACCCTTCCCCCGTCCCTCTGCCTCAGAAGTGGTAGGACGGAAGTATTCTTTTAAGGGCGGGCTCGGGAGAACACAAGGGGATGGTGCCATTTTTACTGAGAGTACAAGACCAGCAGCTGCAAGCTTCTTAGCCAAATCAATTCGCTGATATAATCATCGGAAGCTTTTACTATCCCGTAACACTTATTTGGGAAAATAATCGAACTAACCTTCCTTCTAATTTGATCCAGCATAACCTCATATTTGAACATGAAAAAAAGACTTCCTACAAGATGCAGATATCGTAGCAACACTAGCATATTCATGTTACATTGTAGAAGCAAAATCTAGACGCTCATAGCATTATACGACCAACAAATCAAAGGCAAAAACCCTAACACCAACACTACTATACACTCTAAGCAAGCAAGAAAGCAAACAAGTAAAAATGAGCAAGCAAGCAACAGTCGAGCATCCAAAACGAGAGTAATGCGTTCAACAGGCCGCGTGTCACTAGCCAGTGACTACGATGTAATGTTTCTCGAGTATGACCTTGCCGTACTCCGCCACAAGGTGTTGTCATTCACGCGGCATCTCGACCAGTGGCGCGGATTTGGTTTCAGTGTGAGCGAGGCGGCTTCGAGCTTGCTTTGATTGCCTGCTAGTGTGACTGGGACATGGGATGGAATCTTACGAATTACTACACACAACAGCAGTAAAAGGGGAAAAGGGAAATGCGAAACTGCGAGGATGTAAACAACATATCTCAGCGGTAGCTTGAACAGTGGTCCAGGCACAAACGACTAACAGTGGTGAATTCACACTGCCACCGCATACCCCTGAACTGCAAAGCCTCACCGGCCCAACGAGCCTCCTCAGGTCCTCAGGATGCACAATACGCCACAAGCTACCCTCATTTCCCTGCTCCCACGCGGGTTTCATCACCAGCATCTCACAACCCTCCCACTGCACGCCTTGCAGATGCTCAAGGGGAGTATACATGACCTCCCGCCATGAGTATCCACACCAAGGCCACTTAACAGAGGGTGCGATACATGCCAGGCCAGGCCAGGCACGACCTCAGTGGCCACTCCTCGCTTCTCCTGTCTCCATCCTTTTCCTCTTTGGCTTATTTCACTTCTTGTATTTTGCCCCCTCATTATCGTATATAATTTCAACTTCTTTAAAATATATTTTGTTTCATTAGACAACTCTAAAAAATGCATTTCAAGCAAATGTCATGCGTGCTGCCACGTGCGAGGATATCTGCCTGCCACGGATGATCACAGTTTGGTCGTCATCTCGTATAAACTCGCTTGACAGTCAGTCGATGCCGCCACGACACCCAACACTTGAGGAAAATCACATTACCTCCCTCTTTGTCGATGTCGATGGATCTAAATGCCTTTACCTCTTACCCGACCACACTTTAACAGGCTACAGAGGCAAAACGAATCATAGACAGGCAGGAACTGACGTTGCATATATATAAATATCCGACTGAAAGTTTTTTCGAGCTAAACAAAACCAAACTCTCCCTCCTCACGACTGCATAACAGAGCTACTGTTCAAATTCAATTACGATCAAACGTCGCCCCTTTCGGCGGAACAACAATACCACGCAAGAAACTGGCACGGCGGCGCTCGGCTTCGGGAGCAAGATCTTCAGGTTTCGGGGTTTCTATACAGACTACTGCGGTTTCTTAATTGTGGCATCTGTGATGGTCAGTGAGAAAACTAGCGAAAGCTGGCCACCAAAGAGTAATGGGACAAGGCTGAGGTTAGAAACGGAACCAGCGAGACCATGATGGTGTTTTAAAGTACCAAGCAAAGAATAGTGCATCTGATGACTTTTGTCAACGTAACACCAACGATAAAGGCTCGCTTTTTAAAGGCTGGTGTGAAAGGGAAAGATTACATATGAATAGAATAAATCAAAATGTGCTGTGCAGTTGGCGTGAGTCTGATGAATCGGCAGTCACTCCCAAGCCCCGGCTTTGGCCCACCCAGCCCCGGCGAGAAGGCATCAGACACAGTAGCTACTTGTTACCCGGGCTCAAGAGTCAGCCCGGACCTTAAGTGAGGCCAACACCAGACCCCAAACCGTTGCACTTGTCAAGATGGCCGGCTACCGGTGCAACTTCTCAGAGAAAAGGAAGGGTAATCTCGAGACATTAAATCCATTTTTTTTCATGAGTTTTCTTAAAATTCCTCAAGCTATTCATGCCCCGCAAGACTTACGTCTTCTGCGCTCGCATTTCTCCTGGCCCTAAACGTCCCACAACGTTTCCTTCCTTGAGGCGATCCTCTCTTCTTCCCGACAACGCCTTCCCATCCGCCGACTCCTCGACAACTCCTTCCATTCCTCCGGCCTCCGTTTTTGTCCTCCGAGCAATCTAGGGACAGCAAGTCAGTCTCCCGTTTTATGCTGTCCGGCCAGCCGTCCCCTTGACGGCCTCTCCTTGAGCAATTGTCTTTGTAAGGCCCAGGAAGCATTGCGTTCTATACCTAACGCCTAGAAGTCGTGAAACATGGTCCAATTCCGAGTCGTATCCTCCTACATGCTCCACTTTGGGTCGTGCTGAGCATATCATCAGGATCGGTTTGGTGTTCAATGCAAAACACATTCGAGAGCTGCCTGTCGGATTTTTTATGAGTAAGCTCTTTCTATGCATATTGACTTTCCCAGAAATAAGCGTGGATCAATAAATGAAACTTCACTATGCATGGCAATAGTTCTATCCAAACTCGATCAAGACCGATGGCGGGATCTAAGTTTATTAAATATCTATTTAAATAAAGTCATACTTAAACATCCACTCGCCTAATGCTCACCACAAGCCGCCCCCAGACGCGGCTAAAAAATAACAGTTATATTTGCTTAGCTTGAGCTATGCTATTGTTCCTTTCCCCTTTTGACCTGCTGCTGGTAAAAAGGCACCTGCTTTTGGCATGGCCGCGTGGCTCCAGGCAGGCAGGCACACATCAACATGCAGCTCCGAATGAGATGTCATTTCTCCTCGTCCAGTAAGCTCAATGCCTGCGTCAACCACAGGAAGAACCGCTGACCCCTCGTGCTAACGTAGCCGCATTGGTGCCCTCGCTGGTTGCATCACGAGCTGATGCTTTCCGGCTGCTCGCTGAGATCAATTGGTGCTGATGCATGCGAGAGTTCTAATATTCATCATGGTTCAAAACGGCCTCATACAATCCTTCCACAGGTGACTTGCAACTACCTGCACACGGACAAGGGACGCAGAGACTGAAAACGTGAACTTCATTTTTACGTGTACGTGTACAGACGCGCCTCCCGATGCAGCTGCTTTGTAAGTACAATATGATTATAAGGTATAACGCAGAGATAATTTAACAGTACACACACAAAGGAAATATAATCAAGGACAGGCAAACGACATACCAGAATGAACATAAACTTAGTTATGTGATAACAGTAACTTTAATAGTAACTCAAACTATGTAATATCGCATAAGACAAATACCTCGAATGATTACATACACATACGGGTGCTCTGGACAAAGGTATAGGCAAGTTGCAATCATGCACCGGAAGGGCAGATTCGCGGCGGTCGTCAAGGGAGAAGTGCCGCCGCGTCGTCATGGCGACGGGCAGCAGCGCGAGGGGTCTATTACTAAATCAAAATTTAGAATGGCAGGTGGAGGCGATGCTGATAACGGTCGATACACGGTACTCATGGATGCAGTGATACAATACTCCCATACACCTTCGTCAAGGCAATGCGCTATGCAAACTTACCAACTACTGACACCCTTTAATAAAAAAAATATATATAAATAATAAAAACATAAAATAACAAAAAATGAAGAAGAAAAATCGTCCACACCATACACGACCTTCCCGACCTAAAGAAAGAAAAAACACACGAATTGAGAAAGCGACATCCACAATACCGGTTGCAGGATACGGGTTGCAGGAGAGCTAATGAACATGCGAGTACCGCCGCACTCCTTTCTCTTGCAACCTCGTAACTTAGACTCCTTGTCCTCTCGCTCTCCGGGGTAAAACTTTAGTGGACAGGGGATACTAATTTATCAGGGGACACTAACTCACCTATAGGGAATAGGGAAGCGAGGGAAAGGGGGAATGCGGGGGAAGGGAATGAAGAAAAGCATAAAAATTAGGATTCTAAAATTGTCATTATTCACATCATTATCATCATTCACATCCATTAGTCGAAATAGGAATGTTTGTAGGGCGGTGGTGGTGGTGGCGGTGATGTTAACGATGCGGATAATTATCAACTGATTATGATGATTATCCACTAATAATGATGACGGTTGCCCACTAATTATGATGACAGTAACCAACTTGTGGTAGTGGCAGTGGTAGTAAGGACGATGATAATGAGGACGACAACGATGCCGAATGATGAAGGAAACGGTTTCATGAAAACATCGTTCCCTTTTCTCCGTCCCTTTTGAATGTGTTCTTCCTCACTCGCTCCTTCCAATCGTCACTCGCGATAAAATAGTCGATAACCGTGTAGCGAAAGGAGATGAAAGGAGAGGAAGAGGCGAGGGGAAAGAAATTCCGAGCGAGAGAAAAGGGGGAAAAATCGATAACTGATGCTCAAAGCAAGGAGGAAAATCGACAGGGAAGGGTGCGCTAAGGAGAAGGCGGTTAAGGAAGTGGGAGGAAAAAGCGACAGGTAGAAGAAGACAAAAGAAAAAGAAAATCAAAACGTCACGCCACGCCACCTCGCCCAGCCAGAGTAACCCCGGTAACGCCCATTCTGACGCCCCCCTCCCCACTCTCGCTGTGGGTGACGCTTTGTGACATCCGGTAACACCTCGCTTTACTTCCATATTTAACCGATAGGGGTAGGGGAAGGGGAATGGAAAGGGGAGGGGTGGAGGAGGAGGAGGAGGAGGAGGAGGAGGAGGAGGAGGAGGAGGAGGAGGAGGAGGAGGAGGAGGAGGAGGAGGAGGAGGAGGAGGAGGAGGAGGAGGAGGAGGAGGAGGAAGAGGAGGGGGGAGGGGAGGGGAGAGGGAGAGGTAGAGGGAGAGAGAGAGGGAAGGGAAGGGAGGGGAGGGGAGGGGAGGGGAGGGGAGAGGGAGTGGGAGTGGGGAGTG
>BOPN01001530.1:190000-240000 GCA_017312705.2 Penaeus japonicus
GACCCGACAAGAGCATCGGAGCGCACAATCCGCGGCGAGTCTGTCAGGTCTGCAAGGTCTGTTCGGAGGGCGACGGGAGCCAATTCAGTCCCAGCCGAGAGAGCAAATCGGATTCGACAAGAGACACGCCTTTGCCCACGACGCGCGGTCCAGCCCTACTTTGTCTTGTCTAGCATCTTCATCTTTTCGTCGTCGTCGTCGTCGTAGTCAGCATTGCCATCACCCTTCGTCTTCTTTATCATCCTCAACCTCCTTCCTCCCTCCTTCGTCTTCTTTATCATCCTCAACCTCCTTCCTCCCTCCTTCGTCTTCCTCTCCTTCCCCAACTCCTACATTCGGCCCGAAATCTCTCCCCCCCCCCCACCTTATTCTATATCCGGAGCCTCGTTCACACATCACGCTCCGTCCGCCGTTCACACTCCACCGGGTCCGAGCTGTCCACAGGAGGGTGACGTAATCGTGAAATAATTCCGACTGGAAGACCAATATCAACACCTTGCAAATAGAGAAGGAGAGTTAATCCGCTGTAAACGAATAAAAGTTTCCCCGAACAACAACCACCCCAAAAAAATCACACGCGCTCTCATAAATATAAGCTAGCACTCAACGCGGCTTTTTTTTCTTTTTTTTACTTAATTCAATACTCCGCAACAGCCGCTATTTTTCCCTTACGTGAATAGTTTGTTTAATCATTTAATGGCTTTTAATCCCGGCGAGTAGAAGAGGTGGCCCGAAAGTCACAAGATTCACCAGAATTTTGGTCTCTCGTCTCTTTTTTTTCTAATCTCCCATCTCCCTGCCTTTTCTCTTTTTCTTCTTTTTCTCTCTACTCTTTCTATCTCTATCTCTACTTCTCTCTCTCTATGGGACTGTGCAGGTACATGGTGCTTATGTTACGTCGCACAAGGCACGAATGAAACGCCGCGCTACTTGCGAGCTGTTACCATAATGGTCTTGCACGTCACAAACCACGCATCCACAGACAGACAACTACCAAATCAACACAAAAACTGCTTTCCCTCTCGCTCTGGCCCTAGCTCAACCATGACCTCTGACCCTTGACCCTCAGCCGCCCATGGGTGCCCAGAGCCGGTGTATACCATGCAGATCAAGGTGGCCGCCCCACCACACCCGCTCTGCCATGCGCCGCCAACCATCTCCTCTTTAAACGTGGCACACACACACATATACACACAAGAGCACACACACACACACACACCTCGCCTCCGCCTCCTTTCGCCGCCGTCTCGTGTCCTCTTTTCATTTGCTTCTCTCTTCTCGTCTATCCTCTCTCTTCCCATTTCTTCTCTATTTTCGCCCTTTCATTCTATCCTTTAACCTTGCTCTTTCATCTAATTTTCTTTTCCTTCTCTTCAACTTCCTTGCCTCTCTTTGTCCACTTTTATATATCCTTCTATTCCTTGTCTTCATTCCTTTTCACCTTTCTTCTCTCTCGCCTCTCCTGTGCTTCCCTTCCTATTACTTTCCTCCTTATTTCATCCGGTTCTTTTTTTTCTCCCTACCCTCGCCTTCTACCTCATTTTTCTCTTCTCTTTCGTCTCTCACTTTATCCTCTTACTTTGTCTTCCATCATTTCGCTTGCCATTCATAGTCCTTCCCTCTCTACAATTTGTTCGTCCGCGTTTTCAATCCTCCCTATTTCTCCTTTCAAGGAACATTTATTTTGAAGAGGAGGGAAGGAGGGAGGGAAGGAGGGAGGGAGGGAGCAGAGAGAGATAGAAGAGGAAAGGGTAAAGGAAGTGTGTGTGTGTGTGTGTGTGTGTGTGTGTGTGTGTGTGTGTGTGTGTGTGTGTGTGTGTGCGTGCGCGTGCGTGTATGTGTGTGTGTGTGTGTGTTTGTCTATGCGCGTATACATACAACTGATATACAAGTAGACAAACAGGGTCTCGAGTTTTGTAAGCATACACTTGTAAGCTTCGGAGATCCACGGGGGCCATGACTCATCTCCCCCTCAGCCTCTCCCATGACCAATCATGAGCGCCTGTTTCATATCAGCGAAAATCTATTTCTAATGAAAAGAGGAATGGAGAGGGAAGAGAGAGGGGGGTAAGTTGATGGAAGGGAAGAGGGAGCGAAAACGGAAGGCAAGAGGGAGGGAGAGGTATAGAGGAGGGAGGGCAGGAGGGGGGAGAGGGGGGAAATGGGGAGGGAAGGAGGGGGGATGGGGAGGGAGGGGGGAAATGGGGAGGGAAGGAGGGGGAGATGGGGAGGAAGGGGGGGGAGAGGGGAAGGGAGGAGGGATGGAGAGGGGTAGAGATGGGAGAAAGAAAGATACAGGATAGGTAGGGGAGTGGAGCGGAGGCTAGGGATAGGGGAGAGGGAAAAGCCACAAAGACAAGGCACACACACACTTCGACCATCCTTCATCAGATCATCCTAGCATAACCAACAAGTACCCTGCCAGCGCCCTCCGGCCCGGCCCTCGAGGGACCTCTCCAGCACGTCCCAAAATCACGCTCCTGACAACGGGCGCCTCGCCCTTACCGGCAGTGAGGAGGGCCCCGACCCCGCGCCACCTGCAGTAAGGATCGCTGAAGCGTCTTACAACCGTGTAATTCCGACCTTAGAAGGCGACACAAAGCTGACAAAGGCGGGAGTTGCTGTCATTTAGCGTGAAGTGCTGTGCTGCTGTTATGCTACTGCTGCAGTCTGAACACTGATTTTATGAGCGCAGTTTCACTTTTGCCTTCATCAGCTCCTCTGCCTCCACTTCCCTTCTTTTGACAGTAACACTGGAAGTCTTCAAGACAAAGAGGGCGAACAAACACTCAATCCTAAGTACAACTTCTGAAGCGTATTCGTCGCACGGTTCAGATTTGCAAGAGATGAAAAAAATAGTCCCAGCATAGGAAGATTGTCCTCAATAACAGAGTGGAAAAAGACTAACGCTAAACATGATGTTGCACATAAATCTTAATCCCAAGGGCAGATAACCGCACGCGCACGAAGATGCCAACATGACACATACAAACACTTGTACGGAGGGTGCTTGGGCGCGCGCTCGTAAGTAAATAAGCAAAGCATCCCCAATAAGTGGCCCAAACACTAACATGCGATGAGAACAAATATTGAACCATAACGGCCGATGGTTGAAGATGGCCTGCTAACACGATCAACATGGCGAAAGACTTGAATATCCCATAGAGAGCAAGAGCCCTCATATACCCACAGGTGCGTGTGTAAGGCCAAACACCTGGCCACCCTGATGTACGCCACCTCAACATCCACTGGAGCCAGCCTTTCCTCACCTGCAGGAAATGCTTCAGACGGGACTGACAAAAATATTCAAACGTAGAAGAGCACCTACATTTTTTTTTTTTTTTTTTTTTTTGTACAAACTGCATAAATCCAACACCTAAATGATGCTATTCTATCTATGAGACATCTCTTTGACTACCGGCATGAGGCACACAAAAGACACCCACGCTCGCTGCTGGCCAAAGTCACCGCGGAGTCATGAAGGGCGCGCCATGACTAACTCGACGTGACTCCGAGGCTCATTAATAACATGGCTTGAAGGCAGCCGTGACATGTGAAGGGGCTTGGAAGCTGCCGTGACGGGAGGCATGAAGGAGGTGGTTGTGATAGCGGAGGCGGAGGAGGTGGTGTCACGCTGTGTAAGGGCGAGAACCCGGCCGGAAATACCTATATACTCACCTCCACACTTGCCTCTCCCTCTTCCTCCTCCTCCTCTCTCCACCGTACGGTATCAGGAGAAAATATACACCTCTAAACATACCAGGAATTCCGTCGCCTTTAATTTTTCTATTTTTTTGGAGGATAAAATCGAAGTTCTTCCAAAAGCACGAGGAAAATTAATTGTCGGCAACTCGACAGCACCTTTGTTTCCATAGTAACCATGACGGCGCCAGAGCGACTTCTTCCTCCGCCTTTCTGCCACACGTAACTTGTAAGATGCTGTCTTTGTTGTGAACCCATTTCATGAATCTCGAGTTTAGAGCTCGGCTCCAATTATGTTTTGTTCTTTTCATCGAAAAATAAATCACCTCTAAACCGTTGTAACACTAACCCAACAAATCCAATCAACAAATGTCGCTAACTTGAAAACAACAATAATACAAAGTAATACATAACGCCAGTCGTACGGCTGAATATTTATTTTAAAAAAGTTTTATAACCGCCGCTGTAACTGTAACCTGGACCAGCCAAGGCGGTCAAGTTCCCGCGCTCGCCGGCGACCAATCACAGCTCTTCCCGGCAATAGGTCTTAGCCAATCACCGTCCGTCATTAATATACGATACGCAGGTGAAACTATCGTTTTTTTCAGATTCTCGTGAATTTAACGGAAAATCAACCTCTGAATGAAGCTAATTTCCACATTTTCTGTTATCAGATATGCAAAGGCAATCCGTCGGTTATCAATAAATATTCCAAGCGAGCGTAAATATACAAGGCCACCTGAGACCACGGTGAGATGATAGTAAAACAAGAGCCGGGCGAAAAAAGAAATGGCTGAGCGAAACAAAGTGAATGAAGGGCGCGGAAGCGTGGGTTGAACTCTGGGCTCGTAGGCCACTCACTCGCACTCCCTGCAAGTCTTTTCATCTGACGGACGTACAGATACTCTAACTATTCTATTTTGATAGTAAAGTGGCGCTGCACACTTCGTATACCTAAATTACACAATCAAAGACAAAAAAAAAAAGTTGATATGAGCCAAGACCATTAACCAGCTTGGTTTCTGGGTACAGGTTCATATAATTACTGAAGAATTTGAGACTTGTAGGTGGTTCTCACCAACGACAGGTCGCCTTACCAAGGTCAAGTGATGTTCGTGTCCCTGACAGAGTATAAAAAACAGCAAGCGCAAATCCGACCGACTGAAAGCCAAGAAGTCAACCGAGCGCGGCCGATCATGTTTCCCGAAAGGAGGTGAGAAATCAGTGCTCATTAGAACCGGTGCGTCGGGCGCCGTTTTAAGGAGCCATTTCACGAACCATCAGAGGTTTCAGCAAAGCATAATAAACAAAAAGATAATAGAGAGCCATGGAATGCTTCAGCCAATATGCCTCTTCCTACTCACCCTACCAGCACAACCACGGACAGGGATTACTCGCCACTACATACCTGTAAAAAAGAAAGAACATAATAAGAAAATTTAATTTCCATCAGACTATTACAAATTACTCTAGTAATATAAAACCATTATCAAATATAGAATTTGTGCTTTTTTGCATGCGTGTGAGAACATAGGATTTAAAAAATGGTAGATATGCAAAATATGACTCATTTTAATTATCATCTATTATTCATATGAAGTATGAAGAGGGAAGATCATGATTCCACGTTTTTTCTTGAGTTCATTACATACGAACTGTTGATATCAAATCCCCTCTGTCTGTCTCTCTCTCTCTCTCTCTGTCTCTCTGTCTCTCTCTCTCTCTCTCTCTCTCTCTCTCTCTCTCTCTCTCTCTCTCTCTCTCTCTCTCTCTCTCTCTCTCTCTCTCTCTCTCTCTCCTTTTGTATGTACCCGCATAAGTGTGACATCAAATACCCAAAATCAACTTCTAAAGCTGCTCCGCGCTGCGTCGAGCACAAGTTTTATCATCACCCTCGAATGCATTACTGTCAAAGCCATCATCCCCTCAAGCCCGTTGCCCCCCCCCCCTTCCCCACCTCCCTAGTGCCGCAGCCTTGAGCCGTGACACTCGAGCGCCCTAGGATGGACGTGCCGGACACAGTGACGCCGCGATAAGATCGAGCGAAGGACGTGCAACCATCTCGCTCTACCTACGCACACGTAAGGATATTCTGTTACCCGGGCGTTGGATGATGTGGCCGATTTTGATGATTATTTGACATGAACAACTCCCGTCTACCTCGACTATTACTGTCTCTGCCCCTGTCTGTGTAGTGCTGGCCGGGTCTCTCCTCGTTTCTGTCTATCCCTGTGTCTGACTTGCTGGCTCACTCCCTGTCTGCCTCTGTATACACACGCACATAGGAATGTGTATTTACGTGTTAGGGTGTTGCAGCGGATGTATTACAAAGTTAGAGAGGATTACTTATAAATCTTACCTTAACCAAAACAGATCGACTTTTTTGTGAAAAAAGTATGACTAGATCTCTTCGTACGTTCCAAAGCGTATACTTCTTTATCCCCTTTCCATGTCATTACTGCGTTTATTTTCGAACAATATCAGAAAATAAAAAACAACCAATCATTCAGCCTTTCCGAATATAGGCTCTTGGACTATTGTGAATCCTCTCCCTACTCATTGGGCCCCTTTGTCCCTTATACATTACGCCTCATAATCCCTTTCCTCATCCATTATTTCCCGGAAACCTCCGCAGACTCGTCTCCTTCCCATACAACTCTCCCGAGGCCGCACTCCCCTTCCCGCTACTCGTCGACGGCCCTTCGGAATCGCCCGAGCGCTCGATCCTACTTTCGCCTTCATTTCCTCCTACACCCTCGGCGATAGGCTCTTCCCTTCCCCTTCTCCATTTATTACAATTTCCTTCATTTGCCTTTTCCTTCGCTCCCCTCTCTCCCGCATTGGCTAGACGGACTCTCCCTTCGGATCAATATACGCACTCCTGCCATACAATCTATTAAGCATGACAACGCCCCGTGACATGCAATCTCCTCATAACTCAGGTACTAAATTCCTAGACAGGAAGGAGAGCCGAAAACTTTGCAAGGCTGCAACGGGTATAACGGTAGGAGGAGGGAGGGAGGGAGGGTCTATCATTAAAGTTCACAAAACACTTGCATTCAACAACCTCTTCTCACATGCAGGAAGGAGGGGGAGGGGGTGAAAAACAACGAATTCTGTTTGCGTCGTTTATAAAAAGAAACATGCAAGTGTGCATATGTATGAGTTTTTTTGGGGGGCCAGTTAGTCACGCAAATGCAGAACGACTGTTTTCTCTCTTGCAATCCTCTATCCCCCCTCGCCCATATGCCCTATTCACTTCTCCATCTGTGCCCAAATCTAGCTGAGGGACTATAACACTCCAAACTAGACAGAATGCAAATACTTCCCCTGATTTTCCTAAACCTACTACCACAAGCACACGCACGCACGCAAAACGCTTTGGCGTGCATGCATGTAGTAAGTGCATTATGTTAGCCTAACCCGTGTATAAGTAGAACCTTCAAGCTCTATGAAGATCACAGAAATTTTATCGTAAAATATATGTAAACGCTACGTTCGGGCAGACTATTTTATCCCATCTATATTTTACAGCAAACTTTTGTACTGCGGGTACCGATAATTGGGTCTCGCGTTCCGTATTGTTGCGTTTTCCATTAAAACTTGTCGTTATGAAAATAGCATCGCTCGCAAACTACCATCCTCCACCAAGTTTACACATCGACGGGAAGCGTTTTCCTCCAAAAAACATGGGTATATTTTTGCGAAAGCTTGCATTCGACCCCGCACTAATACGAGCAAGAAAGGATGAAGATGGCGAGAGGGAAGAAGGACAAACAATATACAAAGAGCCGCTGCCGTGCCTTTCAGCTCTTCATAATTATCCAATATCAACGAAAGTTCGGTCTATTTTCCATACTCTCACTACACCCCCCACCGGTTCCCCCTCTCCCTCCTCGTTATGGGATGGCCGCGCCACCTTCCCTTACGCATCATTACCTCTACACCCGGGCCATCTACATGAACTACTCCATTAAGTGTCATATACCATTCGTCCATCCCCCGCCTGCCCGCCATACCTGCTACCCCTCCCCCCATGTCCTTGCCATCTCATCATTGCTATCACCATTTCCTCTCCATTTCTCTTCATCCCCTCCCCTCCCCTACTTTCCCGGCGGCGCTGTCCTTACCCTGCAACTAACGCCGCCAGGGAATTAAATTTCTTTCTAGTTTCTCCTCTTTTCCTCTTTTTTTCCATTTTCCTCTCGCGCCAAATCCAAGAGCCTTAAAACTTTGCAACTCTTCCATCTCCCTCGACCGCCGTCACCTGGCAACACCTTCCACTTCTCCCCCCCCCCCCCCGTCTCAGTGCCACCCCTTCGCCACTCCCGACTTCATCCTTCCCGGCCATCTGTCTGCTTACTTCTTTTCTTCCCTGAACCTTCAATCCTCCTGCCAACAGTGACCGAAATCCTCTCCCTGTTCCACTCTGCCAATCCCTCTCCCTCTCCTCTGGCAATCTCCGTCTCTCCCTATTCCCTCCTTCCATCCCTCTTATCTTCCCTCCCTCCTTCCCTTCATCCCCCAACCTCGCTCCCTCCCCTCCCCTCCCTCCCTCTCCTCTTCTCCCAAGTTCCCTCCTCTCGCCATCGCGTCCTCTCGCGTCGCCAAACTTTTTCTCTCCGAGGACCCTACCATCTTGAAATTCTTCCGCCGCTCGCCGCCGCCGTCGCCGCCAGCAGCAGCAGCAGCAGCAACGGCGGCAGCGCCGGTGAGCCCCTCGCAGCGTCCTCCCCTCTCGCAAATTCTGGCGCGGGAGCTAAATGCAAGGCAAATCTGATAAGCAATGGCTGTACCATATCATTTGGGATCGGGGAGGACAACCCGTTTCTTTACAAAATGAAGCGAGAAAAAAGTCTTGATGAAATATTGGGGAGAGGAAGATAAGAGCTGAAGAGGTTGAAGCTAAGGAGAACCAAGAGCACGAAGAAAAAGAGGAGGAAGGGGGGCAGAGAAGAGGAAGACGGAGAAGAATTAATGACCCGTCGCCAGCATATTTCAGCCCAAAAGCAAAACCAAATGCCGTAAAATCCGCGCATCCTCTTACAACATCCTGCGTTCGGCCCGCTTTAAACCCCTGTCCTTCGACCTGCCCCCTCCAACCCCCACCTCCACAACCCCCAACTCCTCCCTTCTCTTCCACAGGCGCTGCCCAATTACCCGATTATTCCTTCCCCGTGACCGGACACGGCACCTGTGCCAAGACCAATCCTCCCACCCTTCCCCCTACCCCACCCCAACCCAACCCCTTGAAGACTTATTCGGAAACTTATTACGGGACTAATGGTCGTAGGAACTTTGTCTCAAAACACGTCCGGTCGACCGATCATCTGACCTTATCTTGGGAGGGGGATGGGGAGGGGGTGGGGTTGAAGAGGTAAGAGGCAGGTCGGGAATTCCTTAACGAGAACTAGGTCGGATAACAGAGCTGCACAATATAAATTGCAATCCCGCATTTAGCTTAAAATCGATGGCAAGGCCAAAAGCAAAAGTGCAGAGAAATGGGAGACAGCATAATGACGACAAGCCATATCCCGCACCGTGGGCGGCGCATTCACGGAACACTGTACTATCAGTTCAGATCAATCATGCAGCAATTGATCCTGAAATGTTATATTCCCGCTGCAATCACAATTCCCGTGCTTTCCTCCTCTCCTTTCTTTTCGCTTCTCTCTCATCATTCCCAAACTCTTTACCCGTTTCTACTTACCTTTCCTCGTCTTGCTATCATTTTTAATCTTTATTTATTCCTCGTTCTTAAGCTTCTTCCACCCCCTTCAATTTGTCCTCCTTCCTCTCCTTCATCTTTATCATCATCTCTTCCTCTTCTTCCTCTCCCCCTCCCCCTCCCCCTCCCCTCCTCTCCTATAGCTCTCCTCTATTAATCCCGTGCTCTCACTTATTCAGTCCAGCCAGACTCCGATATTGATTCCTGCTCTCGGATTTCTTCTCCTTTTTTCTGCGAGTGCCGAAGAAAACGTAGAACGGACGAGGTAAAAGCGATAGCCGATAGGACGATCAGTGCGCTCTCTGAGGACTAAGGAGACAGGTGAAAAGAGGTAGAATTCCAACGCTCAGGTAGGCCAAGGTACGAAAAGGATGAGGGGAGGAGGTGGAGTAACGGAAGGAGGAGGTGGAGTACAGAAAGGAGGGGTAAAAAAGGAGGAGGAGGTAGACGAAGAGGAGGTGTCAGAAGAGTAATAGATGAGGTAGTGAATAAACAACTGGGGAGGAGAGGAAAGGTGAAGGAGAATGACGGATAGGAAGTAAGGTTATGGAGAAGCGACAGGAGGAAGAGAAGAAAACGAGTGGAAGCGGAAAAGAAGAAAGTCACTGAGAAGTGGACGAAGGAAAGTGTGTGTGCGCGCGCGCGTGTGTATGTGTGTGTGGTGAGGGGGATTTACCAATCGCCCAAATCATGAATTTCCAAGTAAGCGGACTTATTTTCTCCCCATTCTTCCAAATTTGGCTCCCACTGCGGCCCGCGATGGAAGAGGACATGTTTACTTTAGAGACAAACGTGCAAAGTCAAGGCTGGAGAGGAGACAAGAGCATCCGAAAGTCGAGACGCAAACGGAGAGAAAAAAGAAAGAAGGACAAGATGAGGGAGGCATGAGGGAAAATAGAGATGATGGAGAGACAAGAAAGAAACAAAATAAAGAGGAATGAACGGAGAAATGAAGGATCAAGGTGAAATTGTGAGAAGCCGATGACATGGGGAAAATGAGGGAGAAGGAGAAAGAAAGAAGGAAGGAGGGGAGAGAACAGATATTGCTTTTTTCCCGAGAGAGATCTACTCGCTGTTCCGGTGCCATTGTTCATACATCCGGGAGAGGAAATACGTTCAATAAGGTAGCATATTTCCAAGGTGGCGCTGGCGGGAATCTCGCATTCCTGGAAATGCGTCCCTCAGAGAGAGCGAGAGAGAGGGGGGGTAGAGAGTAGCAAGAGGAACAGGGCAGGGAGTAGAGAGAAGACTGCAGAGATCGAGTGCATTCATACACACAAAAAGGGGGGAGGAGAGAGAGAGAGAGAGAGAGAGAGAGAGAGAGAGAGAGAGAGAGAGAGAGAGAGAGAGAGAGAGAGAGAGAGAGAGAGAGAGAGAGAGAGAGAGAGAGAAAGAGAGAGAGAGAGAAAGAGAGAGAGAGGGAGAGGGAGAGGGAGAGGGAGAGGGAGAGGGAGAGAGAGAGAGAGAGAGAGAGAGAGAGAGAGAGAGAGAGAGAGAGAGAGAGAGAGAGAGAGAGAGAGAGAGAGACAGAGACAGAGACAGACAGAGACAGACAGAGACAGACAGAGACAGAGACAGACAGACAGACAGAAAGAGAGACAGAGACAGTGCCTCTTATGGCACGGTGACATTCTCCATAAATATTTAAACAAATCCGTTGTCACTGTACTACCGACCGGGAACTCGCAGCAGTAAGATATTCAGTCTTTCCGTTCGGGACGATCGCGCGCAGCATAAAATACGTGCGGTGGGTAACATGCAAAATATATTCTCGGGATTTGCGTGTCGTTCCCGGGGGTTATGCTCCCGTCAAGGTGTCGTTAATTATGCAAGAAGAGCGGGGCACATGTAAAAAAAAAAAAAAAATAGATAGCGAGAAAAATAAGGTCGTGGGGGAGAATTGGGAAGGAGTGGATGTGGAAAAGAAAGAAGAGAAGGAGGGATAATGACAAGAGAGGTGGAAGAACGGTAAGGAAAGTCACACAGACGGAAACGGGAATTAAGGAAAAGTAAAGGATACCTAGGAAGGCAAGTTGATAATAGCAAGAGGGGAAGCGGGAGGCGAACGATAAGTGAGAGAGGAGAGAGGTTTCGAGACGGAGAAAAGAAAAATTGGGGAGAAGGAGGGGAGAGTCGACGGGTGATGAAGACACAATGTGAACAAAGAGAACCACAATGAGTATATCACTACGGTTTCATTGTTAGTTTATCAGGTAGTGAGGGGGAGATGCAGGATTCACATCACGTTCTCTCTCTCTCTCTCTCTCTCTCACACACACACACACACACACACACACACACACACACACACACACACACACACACACACACACACACACACACACACACACACACACACACACACACTTTTCCCATACAAACAAACCTACATCCTTTTTTCTTTTTTCTTTGTGTGTGTGTGTGTGTTTGAGAGCGAGAGAAAAATTATTTTCACCATAAAGGATGACACGACTGCCCATTGGCTTTTTCCTCCAGTAACAAGATCTCTCGACCGGCAGCCCTGAACACACTCTTCTACTCAATCCCACCCTCCCAAAACCCACCTTAATGATTCACCCTTCGCCCACTCGCCCACCCCTATCCTTAGAAACCTTCTTGCGACTTCCTGCATGCAAGGACTCGCCACAATCACGCACCACAACACAACCACCAAGGCCGCACTACACTCGCTCCTTTGTGCGCGCGTGTATGCTGGAGCACAACTCCCCCCGCTATTGAGGCATTTCCTTTCCTTTGCAAAATGCAGAGCGAGCAGATAATCAGATAATCAGTTTCCACTTTACTGGCACAATTGTTGATTATGTTGAAGATCAATTGTTATTCAGTCTGCACTTTTTATCCTTTTATGATTTTTTTTCTGTTCTCGCAATCAGCGGTATTATATCGATTACTCGTTTTCTCCTCCTTTCCCTTCTCCCCCCCCCCTCTTCGTCCTTCGACCTTCCAGTGCCCGGCTAGCCCTCCAACCTTCCCCCTTCTCCCCCACTATCCACCAAACCCCCACCTTGGCCAAAACTTTACGATAATGTTACACTCTTCGCCGCAATAAATATCATTTCGGGCCCCGTTCCCCGCAATCTTGATAAAGCACGAAAAAGCCGGCTAATGTAATAAAATGTAAAAGAACCGCCTGGCAAACACTCGCAAACTCTCGAGACTTTGTTTGCACGGCGTCGTCTCGCTGTGCCTGGCGATGCCGGCGACGACGACGACGACGACAAGCACTGCGGTTTCCGAAGCCTCTTCTCCGTTTCGATCATTATTGTTATTCTTTGGGGTGGGGGACTTTTTCTATTTTCTCCCATTCTCTCCCTCTGTCCTCTCTCCCTTACTTTATACTCTCCGTCTCTGCCTGCATGTCTGTCTGTCTGTCTCTCACTCTACATTCACCAATGAAAATAATTTTGTAGTACTAATTGCAGTATTCCTTTCAGAGCCCCATCCAGCCTCATGCAATAACAGGCACGAGCCCAGAAGCGAGTGCGCAGCCCACATCCTTCGTTCCGGCATCGCAGGTTCGAGCCGAGAGGAATGGCGTTACCAAGGTGATGCCAGCGGGATTTAAAGGCAACATGACATCCATAATTTCCCCGTAATGAGATCACCTGTCTTTCGGCAACTCCGCCCCCCCCTCCTTCCGCTTCCCCTCCACATCCCCTTCACATCCCAATTCCCCTGCACTACCCTTACTCCACAATCCACCTCCCCTCCCTCCCTCCCTCCTCCTCCACCCCACACCGCATCTTCCTTTTCTCCATCTACCCACCCCGCGCCTTCCCCTCCTCCACTACCCCTCCCCCGGCACCCCCTCCTTCTCCACCTGCCTCTCTCCTCCTTCACCCTCCCCATCCTCTTCCACCACCACTATCAATGCGTCTCGGAGGTGACCTGCTGGATCCGCTGTGGAGGCGTGGGAAAATCAGCCAATGGGTGGAAGGGGGAGGGGGAGGAAGAGGGGAGGACTGATCTAACGATAGCGACGATGATTCAGGATCTTTTCCTCTAATCGTCCTACAATACCCTGCGATACTGATATTTGCCGAGGTCGCGTCGATGATGGATAGGGTAGGGGCAGGGGTTGGGGTTGGGGTAGGGGTGTGGCGAGATGAGATGGGGAGAACACTTTTCTTTACGACCTATCAATGGCTCTCCCCCCCCCCCTTCCTCTCCCTCCCCACATCCACTAGGAGGGAAAAATAGCACCCTTGCCTCCGATATCCTCCCCACCCTTCACGCCTCGCGCCCTCTTCCTTCTGCACAATGAAAGCGAGATTGCCTTTCATCCCATCAGGATACATGCTTAACAATCCAAAAGCGAGCAAAATATAAACGTTTTAGATATATATACATATATATATCAATATGTAAGTATGTATACATACATACACACAAACAGAAACAAATATAATAACAGACATACATGTGTGTGTGTGTGTGTGTGTGTGTGTGTGTGTGTGTGTGTGTGTGTGTGTGTGTGTGTGTGTGTGTGTGTGTGTGTGTGTGTGTGTGTGTGTGTGTGTGTGTGTATATATATATATATATGTGTATATATATATATATATATATATATATATATATATATATATATTTATATATATTTATATATATATATATATTTATATATATATATATATATATATATATATATATATATATATTCATATATATATATTTATATATATATTTATATATATATATCTATATATCTATCTATATATATATATATATATATATATATATATATATATATATATATATGTATGTATGTATCTGACACATATATAACAAAATGATGATGATGACAAACCGCAGACATCTAGGGACAAATATAAAATGAAAGTAATAAATCTTAGCGTCGGCCGAATATTAAATTTGCAGCCTTCGCCCTCGCTCCCATAAGGTCCCATCTACTACACCTCCAACATCCAAGTCAAGCCCCCCCCCCCCCTACCCCAATCGGTCTCTGTCACTATCACTCCAATCGCCTCCAATACTCGACCCTCACCGGCGTTCATTCTCCTTTCATTGTCTCCCATTCCACCCCCTATTCACTCATCCTCTCTTACACGTACACGCACTCATTCTCTCTCTCACACACACACACACACAAACACCCCCCCTGTCCCATGCCCCCTCCCTTCCCCCCTCCCCTCCCCCATCTACCTCCATCCTCCCTGCCTGTCCGTTATCTCCTCTTGCGCTTTAATCCTTTGTGTTCCCTCCCGCACATTCTCTTCGTCCTCCACGTCTATCGTCCCCTCTCCGCGCCCCCCCCTCCTCTCTCTCCATCTCTACTTCTCTATCTCCATCTTCATCTATCCCTTTCTTTCCCCCGTCTCCTCCATTCCTCTACTTCTGATTTCTTTTTTCCTTTTTCCCCTCTTCACTCCTCTCCGCCGCTGAAGCTGATGACACCGTCACACGTCGTCGTCGTCGTCTTCTCCTCCTCCTTTTCCTCCTCCTTCTCTTCCTTTTCCTTCTCCTCCTCTTTCTCTTCCTCTTCCTCCTCCTAACCACCACTGCCAATCATCAGCACCCTCATCATCTCCTCCCACCTCTTTGTCAATAATTTTCCACTCGTGCGCCCCTCCGTTTTTCTTCCTCCTCCTCTTCGCATACTTTCCTCTTCCTCCGTCACTCCTTTTACCGATCCTCCCCTTTTTCTCCGTCTCTCTCGCCTCCTTTTCGCGCCGTCGTTTTTTCTTCGCCGTCTTCTCTTCTAATCGCATTCGCCCCTATCTCGCTTTTGTTCTTCTCTTGATTCTCATTATTCCTTGAGACTCTGCCTCGTCCCTTCACTTCCTCTTAAATTTGCTTCGCCCCTCCCCCTCCCGTTCACCCCCACCCCCACCCGCCTGCACACACTCCACCACACGGCGCATCTTCAAGTCTCTCCCTTTTGCAACTTCCCTCGGGAAACTCACCCTTGCATAAATTTGTTTTTATTTTCTTTCTTTCTCTTCGTCACCCCCCCTTTCTCTCACTCACTCACTCACTTTTTCTTTTTTTCTTTTCTCTCACTCCCTCCCTCTCTCTCTTACTTTGTCACCCTCTTTTCTCCCACTCTTGCTGTCTCTCTCCCTCTTTCTCTTTCCCTTTCTCTCACTCTTGCTCCCCCCCCCTCTCTCTCTCTCTCTCTCTCTCTCTCTCTCTCTCCCTCTCTCTCTCTCTCTCTCTCTCTCTAATCAGCCTTATTAACACCCTCCGACTCTTCCCAACCGAAATGTTTGGTTTTGATCACTCGATTTGTAAAAACAGTTCTCCTTGTTGTGCCCATGTAGCTTTCTATCGCTCTGTCCTCCATTCTGTTCATCTGGCCTATCCCTCCTTTCTGTTTTGCTTCCTTACTGTTTACAGTCTTTACAGTACATATTTTATACACAATCACATATGCATTACAAACAAAAACCCATATACATACACACATACTCGCCAACGCAAACAAACAAACAAACACACACACTTTTCCCTCGTGCTCGCTACCATTGTCTATCGACGTCCATAAAGCAAATGACAAAATCTTGGGACGAAAAATCCTGAACAGTCTAAAGCGATTAAAGAATTGCTTAAGTAATCTTCTTAGGAGGGACAGTAATAAAACAAAATAAATCAGAGATGAGAGAAATAGAAAAGAGAGAGAGAGAGAGAGAGAGAGAGAGAGAGAGAGAGAGAGAGAGAGAGAGAGAGAGAGAGAGAGAGAGAGAGAGAGAGAGAGAGAGAGAGAGAGAGAGAGAGAGAGAAAAGAGCCCCACCGAGAGAACGAGAGAAGAGTGCCACACGGAGTACAAGAGAGACCAAAGAGAGAGCGAGAACAGACACACTTTTAAGAAGATTAAAGACCGGGCTTCAAAGTGCGCTCCACCCGCAGCAGCGCCACCTCGTGACCGCCGCCGCCATCACATGAAAGGGAGAGGAGACGACCAAGAGGAATGACGTGTAATAATCATTCGAAGGAAAGCGGTGATGATTCAAACGGGTGCCTTGATAATTGGCCGGAATGTGATAGTAATGGAAAGGGATAAAAGGGGTGATCATTGCAGGGCGTTGCACGGCGTTGCAGGGCCTCCCGGCATCACCATCCGAAACGGCAAAATATTCGGAATAAATATGCAGGCGAAGGAAATATATTGCTTCAGGTAACGAATGTGTGTGTGTGGGGGAGAGAAGAAGAAAAATAAGATGTGGGCGAGAGGGGGGAGAGAGAGAGAGAGAGAGAGAGAGAGAGAGAGAGAGAGAGAGAGAGAGAGAGAGAGAGAGAGAGAGAGAGAGAGAGAGAGAGAGAGGAGAGGAGAGAGTGAGTGAGTGAGAATAAGAGTGAGCGTGTGTATGTATGAGTGCTAGAGTTAAAAAGGCTATTGCGAGAGGCAAAACCAGAGGAGAGGGCGGACGGGTGAACGCGGGGGCGGGGGAGCTGAGATAGAAGACGCAGGGGAGAAGAGGGAGGGGGGGGGGGGGAGGCGACTGTCAATACCAAGAGAGTGCTCGATACCGCGGGGAAGTTTCAAGGGCCATCCACAGAAGACAAAAATCCATGGCACTAAATTAAATACTGTCTCCTTCCAAACCCCGATAATCTGTCTAGTCCCACCGCCAGTGAAGAAAGGGAGTGGGGAAAAAGGGAGATGATAAGAGGAAGAAAGAGGGAGAAGGTGGGAAAGGGAGATAGAAAGGGGGAGAAGGGGAAAAAGGGAGATAGAAAGGGGGAGAAGGGGAAAAAGAGAGAAAGAATGAGGGAGTGGAGGGAAAACATCTCCAGTAACGTAGAGAGAGAGAGAGATGAGATATCGAGATTTCGCCGAGTTAGCAGTGCACAACGTGTAAACAAACTAATAAGTAACAAATAAAATAAATAATTTTCATCTTTTAAAACTGAATATTAATTCTTTAAGTTGATTGATGATTCGATCGAAAAAAGACAATAAATCAATTGACACGATAGTTATTGCGACTGACAGTCCAATCAAGAAGATCAGCGGAGATACTCTTCCTGGATCTAAAAATATAAAACTCCCAATAAAGTTATTCTTCCGTCCACCCACTCCCTTCCCTCCCCGCCCGAACTTTTTTTATTCTACAATCGGGATATATGGAAGGTACAGACACAGGCACATACACTCAAGCACGCGCTCAAACACAATTAAACACAAGGTCCATGGTTTATATACACATGCATCTAAATTAATGTATATATGTATAAGTGCTAGAGAGAGAGAGAGAGAGAGAGAGAGAGAGAGAGAGAGAGAGAGAGAGAGAGAGAGAGAGAGAGAGAGAGAGAGAGAGAGAGTGAGTGAGTGAGTGAGTGAGTGAGTGTGTGTGTGTGTGTGTGTGTGTGTGTGTGTGTGTGTGTGTGTGTGTGTGTGTGTGTGTGTGTGTGTGTGTGTGTTCGTGCGCGGGCGCGCGCATTTCCTAATCTGTCTGTCCTCCAAGAAAGAACGGAAGAGCGCAAAGCGAGCGAAATGAAAAAAATGAGGCGATAAAGAAAACATCCGTTGGTGCAACCGTAAATGCCGCGCAAAGAAAACGGCATAAAAGTTGGAGCATCTCCAATAAAACAAGAGACGCAAGAAAAGACCACAAGAAACGGGGTCGGGCCGAGGCAGGGCGAAGTGTGAATGCCCCGCAGAAGGGAGCGACGGTGGCGGAAGCGGACAGTTCTCTGGCGGCTGGCGGGCCTTCGACCATAATCCTCCGTGGTGCCGGAAGGAAGGTCCTGCGGGGAGAATAATCCACATTCGGGGGCACGACAGCATTGTAAAGCCGTGTGCGCCAGACGGCCCCGGCTTGCACACGTTCCCCAACCGCTGCGCACGGGAACACTTTGCTCCGAAAATGCGCCCACTCACGCCCCTGCCCACCCCGCCCCTTTGCAAAGCTTGAATGGTCAGCTGCGGCGCCCACGGTAGGGCGGATGCGAGTACCGGATGCCGGATGCGGATGTTCGGGCGCCCACACCCACCCCGCATTACCCACGCCCTGTTTATTGCACCCATGCCGCCTGACCTGTGTGACTCGTTCAAATGAACTATATGACCTTTGTATCTTGGGGGAGGGGAGGGAGAGGGGGTCAACCCTCTGAATTTACGACTCGCATAACCGTAGACGTGACAAACGGTAAGAATGGCAGTGGAGAGCTAAATGGACAGAAATGTGTGTAAATCGTTCTATTTGGTGCGTGCGTTCGCGCTCTCCCATTGTCAGACCTTGAGTGCATGCATGTTTGCTTTGATGGGAACACGGAAGTGGACGAATGTCATTTTTTTTTCTATTATCTCCTTCCAGAATAAACTTCATGAGAGCGTAGCCCGCGGTCGCAAGAGACGGCGGAAGCGTAGCCCTGCCGCCCGCAAACGTCGCGACGCCCATCCGCCGCCTACCCTGAGTCCGCCTCATTTAAGCGGCGCTTTCCGAGATCTGTTTGAGCTCGACATTTTCTTCTTTTCGTCTCGGGCAAGCGGCCCCACTCATGATACGGCAAAAACAAATCATGTCCTTTTTTCTGTGGTAAGTGAGAGAGTGAAAGAGAGAGAGAGAGAGAGAGGGAGAGGGAGAGGGAGAGGGAGAGAGAGAGAGAGAGAGAGAGAGAGAGAGAGAGAGAGAGAGAGAGAGAGAGAGAGAGAGAGAATGTCATAAACATTAATACACAACAGCAAAAGCCCGCCTCCCTCTTCGCCCCCAGTCCGTGACGCGGCCCTCGCCACAGTGTCCCGGTATTGAGACCACAAATGTGCATGACTGAAACCGCAAGACAACGGCAGGGTATAAGGCCACGAAGCACTCCTCCTTCTCCCTCTCTCTTTCTCTTTCTCTCTCGTTTTCCCAATTGCCCCCTCCACCTATTTGTTGGTTTCTTTCTGTCTTCGCATTTCTACCAATCTATCAGTCGACAAGACCTTCTTTCTTACACTCTCCCTCTTTCTCCATTTGCCGCCATCTATCTGTGACACTTTCCCTCTTAACACCCTTGGCGTCACCATGACTGACGCATGGCGAATCTTACGGACTGATTAATGCTGACCTTGTCGCAACATTATCAACTCACACTTAAACGTTCACATCGTCAACCCTTACACACGCATACACAGAAAACGCACACTGTAGCGTTAATACAAACACACCCATACAAACAAACAAACAAACAAACACACACACACAAAAAAAAAAAAGTTAATTACTAAAATATGTAAAATTATCAAGCTGAGTCTTTGCAGCAACCACAACCCGGCTCCATTACAAACCCAAAATGAAGTCCCAACAAGGTTAAACAGAGCACAAAATGGTCGTGCCTTCAAGTTATTTCTGGAATTTCCTTTCAAGCACTGGCCAATCATCGCCGTTACTGCAACAGTGAACACGCTGCACAAGGAGGAAAACAAGCATCAACACTAAAAATTAAATAAAAATAAAAATATTCAATTTTGAGTGCCTCTGGATCTGTTATAACATAACACAGCAGAATCCACACACAAACCCGCAATCGAAGCACAACTGCAATTCAAATCAACAGCATTGCAACATCACCCTCGCTCCCCACGCCGTCCATTCATCCAAACAACCTTCAACCTGGCTATGTTTACCTGACCTCCTCTGACCTCAGCCAACCACTCTCTGACCTCTCCGTCTCACGCTGCCTCAGACGCCTTTTCTTAAACGCACGTTAACAAAAAATCCCACCAAGGATAATGGATGCCTAGTCCTTGTATCGCCACAAGAGAGTACTGGTCTAACTACCATCAAGGGCGAAATCCCATCCTGCTGCAATAGGACTCCTGATTATGGAAGCCACGCTGTGAACTGCCGCCCCGCCTATTTTGAATTCTGGCTGTGACGACGCCCATTCAACCGGTGCTATCGCCCGCCCTCTCACGGCACGGCGGCGAAGCACTGCTTTTGATCACTGTTTTATTCAAGTGTTCATTTCTTTTTTTTGTGCGGTTATGCTTGCCTCTTTTCTAAATGAAGTTGATTTAAGCCTTTTTTCTTTTAGTGTTTAATCGCACGTTTCTCACATTTCCTGTCCATTTCCGATACAGCGCTTTGCATGCCTTTCAATTTACTGAGATTCCAGTTCTTCTTTTCCGTGTCGCTCCCTTTCCCTCCGTTCTAGAAACCCTTTTTCTCCTCACCACCATCATCATCCACATTATCATTTCCTCCTCTCCCTCTCGCCTCCCATCGTCCAGAGTCCTCGCGCCTTTCCTCGCAGTCTTGATCTTCGACCTAATTACCGTATTGATCATCCTCCCTTCCTACACACCTCCCTCCCTCCCTTCCTCCGTTCCTCCTTCAATCCTCTTCTAATTATCCTCTCCTCCTCCCACGCACGCCTTCATTACGATATCGCTGTCTTCCTTACCCTCTTTTTTCGCCAGTTTGACCTGGTCTTTGTCGTATAACTGTGCTTCGGGTTCGTTCGAAGCACAGTCGTTAACTATTCATTCATTATTCTAAAAGCCCTCTCAACCGACCGCTATTTTAGATCTGGCGCTTTTGCATTTTATCAATTTTCTTTCCTTTATCGCCCTCTACTTACCCATACTTTATCCTTTCTCAGACCAGACTTCGGTCTCTTCCGTCATTCTTCTTCCTCCTCTCTTAATTCTTCTCCCTCATTCCCTCCCTTCCTTCCCTTTCGTTCGTTCCGACTGTTAACCGTCTTCGTCCATCTCCGCTCTTGACTGTGCCTGGCTTACCTCATCCTTGACGGTGACTCACCTCTCTCTCATCTCTCCTGCTCGTCCCAACTTTCTATTTCGCTTGACCTAAACGGATGTTCTTCATTCTATTTCTCTTCTTCTCAGACTCAGATCTTTCCTCTGCACGTATCTATTTATCGATTGAAAATCTGTCCGTCTTCACATACTGTCCCTATAGGGTCCCCAAATCTGCCAGAAATATTTATTTTATTTCTTTAATATCTATATATCTATATACCTATCTCCCCATTTCTCCTTCCCCACCATTTCAACCCCGTGCCATTCTCTATGCTTTCCTCAACGGGCGAAATTCCTGTAGCAATAACGCAACACTATTTACACTCCCCTCAAGCTGATTCCCCTCCCCCCTAACCGACACTCAACCCCCTTCACGTTCCTCCTTTCACTTATTACTTGTATCTTCTTTTTTGGTGCGCGAGTGTGAGTGTGAATGTGTGTGTATATGTGTGTGTGTGTGTGTGTGTGTGTGTGTGTGTGTGTGTGTGTGTGTGTGTGTGTGTGTGTGTGTGTGTGTGTGTGTGTGTGTGTGTGTGTGTGTGTGTGTGTGTGTGCGCACTTGTGTGAGCGCGCGCGCGTGTGTGTGTGTGTGGGTGGGTGTATGTGTCTCCTTGCCCCTCCTTCCCTGAGTGGTTATATAAAAATATGTATGAAATCCTCATCCCTACCCCCTCCCTCCCGCCCCGCACCCAGAGTGGCTGCAATTGACTTTCCGGATTCGTCTCACAACCCGGCGCTTTATTTTTTCCACCTCAACATTTTTTCCTCTCCTTCCCCTCTAAATCTTAGAATTGTTACCTAGGCTGCGAGTAGAATCACGAGTGTCCCACTCGCTCCTCTTCCTCTTCCTTCTCTTCTCCCTTCCACTCCCCTCCCCTCTCCTACTTCTCTTACAAGTTACCGGCGTCTCGGTCCATAATGGATCATATTAAAGCTAAACTGCGAATTAAACAATCATCGTCACGATTTCTTTCATGGAAGCTAATGGGCTCAAAAATGAATGAAGTCATTATTGTACGACAGATGTTTGTTTATCCTTCGCCTGGGGAGGGAATGCGGGCGTCCGCCATTTGGTGCGGGACCAGCAGGACAAAAGGACGCGCCTTTCCCGTTTCCCATTCCTCCGCCGAAGACGGAAAGGTTACGCAGGGAATAAAGCCATTTGTGTTTCGCGGGAGATTGAGTCCACGACGCGTTTAACAAAAGATGTGAAGGTAGCGCGAGGAACGGTGTCGTTATCTGTCTCGCAAGGGACGTTACGGGCGCGACGCTGGCGCTTTATCGGAGGCCGCGCCAGTCGCCGGCGAATCTGGATAATCGCGGAGGACACATTCCTCGGACAAGAGGCGGGCGCGCGAGCTCGCCTGGCCTCACGCCGAGGTCAATTTGAGGGACTTTGAAGGGATCTGCGGGGCTCAGCCACGGCTTCTTAAGTCCTCCGGGAGGCCACGCTAAGCTCCGGGCCTCATAAAGTGCAGGCCGTCACGGGTATCACGGCTGCAGGCCACCGCTACACTATCGCGTTTATGATACGGAATTCTGAAGAAGGGTGGAAGAAAAACACGCCAGAAAAGGAAAAAATACGAAGAGAAAAGAAAGCACTACAAATGCAAAGACAAACACACAGAAGTACACAGTTCGCCCCAGTAACACCTGCAGAGGAGTACTAAAATCCTCGAATTACGGAGAACTTAGATGTCATTATCCCCTACTCACCCTATTAGTCCATAATAGCACACACGCTATGACTGTGGCCCTCCTTCGGGCGGTGCCACCACGCGGCCAGTGGGAATTCCTTACGCTTTTACTACTGATAGGCTATTCCTCCTAGGACACGCGGCTATTGAATACTCACCCTTTGCATCCGGTTCCCTCAATATGACCTATCCTGCCACGAAACGATTCCTCAGACTGTGGCATACTGGCATAACTTAAAGCCTAGATATACTGACATATCTTGAGCCACATCTCTACTTACTAGGGAACAGCACGTAGACACTCTCACACTCCGCTAACGAGCCTCATTAACATACCTGCGGAAGAGGAAAACATTACATTAATAACTCTCCGATGATTACTGTGATCTCTAACCTGGTGCTTACTATGGCGAGAGCATCTTCAACTAAATGAAGAAAGGTCATTGGAGGGATGAGCTAAATAAACGTTAAAATTATTTCGCCTCCAAAAGTGGAAATGAGAAAAAAAAGGTGTGAAACAAAACAACAGAGCAGACGGAGGCGGTGCATTAAGTAAAGTGTTGACAATGCTGCATTCTTGGTAAACAACAACAGAAGCGGAGGCAGAGCGGGAACACAATGGTGTGCATGTTAACAAGGCCCAGACGTTCAACTCCCCCTCCCCCAACCTCCCTTCTCTTCCCCTCGATTCGCCAGATAAATGCACAAATGCCTACTAGTGCAAGCTAGAATACATACATGGAAACAAAAATACCTAGATGCGTATCAGCACGAGGGCATACAACCGAAGCATGGAAGCATGAAAAGCCCAAAAGGTCAACAGAAACCTAAACAAACACACAAAAAGAAACACTCATACATAACACAACAGGATCCCAGAGTCAGGTGGCGAACGGCGAGGAGAGCAGGGGTGTGAGAGAGAGAGGATACGAGAGAGAGAAAGAGGAGTGAGGGGAGAGAGCGACGAGGGGAGAGCCGCGAGGGAGGGATACTACTCGGAAGGGAGAGCCGCGAGAGAGGGGCAGGACGGGGAGGGGAGAGGAGGGGAGGGGAGGGGATTAGTGTGTGCGTGACTCCACATACAAGCACAAGCACACGAGGGTAAATAACCAATGTTCATGAGACCTTGGTCGCAGCCCGCATACACACGCGCCCTCACACACGGGCACGAGACACACACATCAGCGGCACCGACACCACTTGCCGCCTCCACCGGGCCGACGCGACGCGATGCAACGGGGTTGGCGAGATGAAGTCGGGTCAATGCGACAGAGAAGGGCAACTCAACGCCTCTCTCTGACATCACGTACTCGGCCGTCCAAGGACATGCTTGACACTGGACCTCAACCTCAAAGGGGGCGGAGGACGACCGTAACCTCGTTATCAAAAAGGTCACAGCAAGGCTCCAAAGGGTACTCACCCCGCGGTAGAGGTATTAAGATCAATTTGCGAGTATGCGCATGTTTGCGTCAAGAAGCCTAGAATAGGGGGGAGGGGAGGGGAGGGGAGGGGAGGGAAGAAGAGGAGGGAAGAAGAGGAGAGAAGAAGAGGAGAGGAGAGGGAGGGCAAAATCCAACGTTACACTCAAGAATTGATACAGACAAGAAACTCGCCTGGCACTACTCACGACCCCTACTCTCGTAAGATGATATCCTCGCTAATAATCTCCCATCAGACGACATGAACCAACCCGCTTTGCCTTTATTACCCGGAACTCTTGTTACGTATTTAAGCGCTTATGCACAGAAACCTATCTGCATATTTGCCTGTTTGCATTTCTGTCTGTCTGAGGGGAGGAAGAGAAAAGGAGGGGGGAGAAAAGGAGTAGGAGAGGAATAGAAAAAAATATATATTAGCAATAATAAGAAAAGGAGGGAGAGGAAAGAGGCGGAGGAAAACGAGAAGGGGAGGGAGAAGTATAACCGAAACAGGAAACAGCAACACAACTTCCAAGTTAATCTCCCCTCCTCTCCCCACTTCTCTCCACTCCTCCTGCCCCCACTCCCTTCCCCTGGCGGCCTTCTGGCAAGCATTTCGACGTGTAAACCCCGAAGCCTCCGAGCGACACTTTCTCTCTCAACAAAATCCCAAAAGACGCCTGTTCCCAAAGCGCATGGAAGCGCCGACACATGCTCATGCGTACTCGATGGGTTGGCTAGCCGTCGCATAACCGGCCTGCCTCCGTTGGTGCCAAGAGAGTCTAATCGCTTTTCCTGCTCGGGTAGCTTTAGGCAATGCACTTCGGAGTTGCCCGCGGAGGGAAGTACGGATTACGTATGATGGTATTCCTTTACTGAAGGAAGGAGCGCTTTCTTGTGCTTGCTTGCTTTCTCCCCCCCTGCCTCTATCTCTGTATGTCTCTTTCTGTCTGTCTGTCTGTCTCTTTCCCCTTTCTCTAGTTCTTTGCCTGCCTGCCTACCTGTACTCCCTTCCAAATCTTGCGGAATAGTCATGGGCACAAAATGCTATTCGGCCGCGGTTAAACCGAATGGTAGTGACCCTTAGCGACGTGCGACGAGGAGGCCCTCGCGCACTCTCCTGCCCCGACGCTATTAATTATGAAGGCAGCGGTTCAGCCAGAAAAGGCCCGGGGAAACGGCGCCGGAGGAGGTCAACATTACCACTGCTGCTCTTGCCAGTAATGCTGCGGGCGGGGTGGGGTGACGAAGGGAGAGAGGTGGGGGGAGAGAAGTTGTGCATGTGCGTGGGGAGTTGGGAGAAAGGAAGAGGTGGAGATAAGACCAGAGAGAGGGATAATGCAGGAGGGTATTGGCCGTCGGCTCATTTCTCTCAACATAGCATTTATCAACGGTTATTAAGCAATTGAAAATATTATATATATAGACTATCCTATTCTTAACTTGAACATATGTTAAATTAATAAACAAACGTACATAAACAATTACAAACAAACAAAGATACACACGCGCGCATATATTTGCCTTTCCTTCACTGCTTCCATACCTTCCACAGCTTGCCTTACCTCTCCTAAACCACCATTCCATGTATGAGTACATCTACCCCCACCACCCCACCCCCCTCCCTCAACATAGACCTCTTATACAATAAGTTGCTGACACATAAAACATTCCCTGAAGAGAACGAGAAAGCAAGCGAGAGAAAGGGGGAGGGAGGAGGAGAGGAGGGAGAGAGGAGAGAGAGAGAGAGAGAGAGAGAGAGAGAGAGAGAGAGAGAGAGAGAGAGAGAGAGAGAGAGAGAGAGAGAGAGAGAGAGAGAGAGGGAGAGGGAGAGGGAGAGGGAGAGGGAGAGGAGAGGGAGAGGGAGAGGGAGAGGGAGAGGGAGAGGGAGAGGGAGGAAGGGAGGGAGAGGGAGGAAGGGAGGGAGAGAGAGGGAGAGAGAGAGAGAGAGAGAGAGAGAGAGAGAGAGAGAGAGAGAGAGAGAGAGAGAGAGAGAGAGAGAGAGAGAGAGAGAGAGAGAGAGAGAGAGAGAGAGAGAGAGAGAGAGAGAGAGAGAGAGAGAGAGAGAGAGAGAGAGAGAGAGAGAGAGAGAGAGAGAGAGAGAGGGTGAGCAAGATAAAGGCGACGCCACAGGCCAATACCCGACACTTCACAACCGAGGCACTAACTGTCGCGATACGAGACAGTACAATACTCGAACACCTGAGACTCCCCCCCCCCCTCTACAAACCCACCCCCATTCCTCTTTCATTATCATCATCCTAAAACGCAACACTTAGGAAGAGGAGGAAGAAGAAAGAAGAAAGGAGAAAGGAGAAAGTAAAAATGAAAGTGCAAGGCAACCGAGAAATATCCCAAGAGTTCAAAGGGCCCTACACCACACTCTATACACCTCCGCTGCTTCGGTTCCCGTATCTCACACACTCAAGACCACTCCATTCATTTTCTCTCCATCTTTCTCTTCCTCTTTCTCTATCTCCTTCCCTTCCCTTCCTTTCCCTTCCTTCCTCCCTCCCTCCCGCTATCGACATTCGATTAATTCTCATCTTAAAAAAAAAGCTTAAAAAAAGCTGCCGCCAAGAGAATAAGAATCGAGATCTCGCCTTACACGTCAGACAGCGATTCATCTATTAGTTGTCGTTCGGAAGGGCAGGCTCATTCGTATTTCAAGTCTCCGTGCCGAATCGCCCGCGTTCAAAGAGTTAACATTTCGCGAGCGTGTGAAGAGAAAAGGACTCTTCGCACAGCGCCACTTGGGAACTTTGGTACAATTTCTTTTTAAACATAAAACGAGTTACGGAAGAAACAGAAAAAAAGTCCAAATAGTTAAAAGGAAATGCAAGTTCCATCACATCCACTCATCTATTCATCCATTCTTCTCTCTGTCTTTACTTAAATGTGAGTATGTATGAGTATGAGTGTGAGTGTGAGTGTGAGTGTGAGTGTGAGTGTGAGTGTGAGTGTGAGTGTGAGTGTGAGTGTGAGTGTGAGTGTGTGTGTGTGTGTGTGTGTGTGTGTGTGTGTGTGTGTGTGTGTGTGTGTGTGTGTGTGTGTGTGTGTGTGTGTGTGTGTGTGTGTGTGTGTGTGTGTGTGTGTGTGTGTGTGTGTGTGTGTGTGTGTCTGTGCGCGCGCACGTGTGCGTGTGTTATTACTCTTTGCCTTTGTTTCCGTTTGCAATTAGAATGTTAATCTGCAGACCTTGCTTGCGGCTTGTGCTTGTACCTTGTGTCCTTGCGGTCCTGCTCGTTTGTGTTACAATGGCCTTAATAATGGGTATATTTTTAAAGTGAGAATGAAGGAGGGAAGAAGGGAGAGCGAGAGAGAGAGAGAGAGAGAGAGAGAGAGAGAGAGAGAGAGAGAGAGAGAGAGAGAGAGAGAGAGAGAGAGAGAGAGAGAGAGAGAGAGAGAGAGAGAGTGAGTGAGTGAGTGAGTGAGTGAGTGAGTGAGTGAGTGAGTGAGTGAGTGAGTGTGTGTGTGTGTGTGTGTGTGTGTGTGTGTGTGTGTGTGTGTGTGTGTGTGTGTGTGTGTGTGTGTGTGTGTGCGCGCGCGCTATTATTGCAATGAAAAAAGTAGGACACAAATCAAAGCAACAAAAGTCTCCTCAGTAATGAAAGGGAGAGCAGTACGCAGTGTCGTTGAAGCTTCCTCTTTCACTCGTAACGAAAGTAATAACGAGTTAGCAAATAAACATAAAAACCGAACTGACAATACAACGCCGATCAAATAACTTTGGAAAGTTTTGCACACACTAACCGTTGCAGTAATCCCATTTAAACGAGCTGAATGGATTGCACAAGCTTAGTATATGGTGTATTATGCGGGGGCGTTGTGCGAAAAGGGAGTGATATACATATATGAAAAGCCTTGATAATCATTCAAAGAGAGAGAGAGAGAGAGAGAGAGAGAGAGAGAAAGGGGGGCGACCCAGCCCTATCGCAGGCCTCTCATAACCGATATAGCAAACAATCGCAACGAAACATAAACCAACGTATCCCCTCGCAATAACCATTAGCACGAGCTCGGCGCGTTACCCCCTACCCCATACCCTCTCACCACCCAACCCTACCCCCTCAATCACGCGCACAGATAGACAGACACCGACAGATCGCGCTGTTAGGCACGTCTCAACACATGGACCGCCTCAGCGCGATCAGGGAACCCGACCGCTGTCTCCCGCCCAGCTGGCTTCATGACTAATAAACGCCGCATCGGTCAATCAATCCCGTAAAGACCTCCACAGACGGCTATAATATATATATATATATACATATATATATATATATATATATATATATATATATATATATATATATTACATATATATATATTACATATATACGTATACATATACACATACATACACACATACACACATACACATACACATAAACATACATACATAGACAGATGGATACATAGAGATACATATATAGATATATATAAATAAATAGATCGATAGAAATAAAAACTCAAATTGCCAGCGTCTCAAAATTCATTAGCCTACCACAAATATGAAAGAACATGGATTTCCTTGGTCATTTTCTTATGACAAATCCCTAAACTTCATCCTAGACCCGTACGAGAATCCGGCTCACCGCCTAAAGGCAAACACCAAGCCATAATTTCTTTTCACAATCCGTCTTTATGATTTCACTAAAAATCCACAAGAAAGAAGAAGAGTAAGAGTAAGAGGAAGAAGAAGGAGACGAAGAGGAAAAAAGGAGCAACGAGACAAAATATATATACATAAAGTATACACAATCTAATGGCCTTATCCGGCCCTCAATATTTCACGGGGGAGACGTCTGATCCGTAAAAGGTCTGGCGAGGCTCGACACCGTGCTACATTTCTCTCTCTCGCCGCATCTCTCTCCGCCCTTTCTCCCTCCTCTCCACGAATGAATCTTCCTCTACATAATCCCGGATGAACGACCAATCTTCTTCCTCTCTTCCTGGCCTTCCTCCTCACAATGCAGTCTAAGTGCCCCTCCCACTCCCACCTCACCTCTCCTCTCCTCCTTTGCCCGGGACGAGAGGGCTTCCCTCCTCTATCAATGGAGATAGATTGATGGATATAGATGAAAAGATCGATAAATCGATAGATCGTTAGGTATATAGGTATATAAAATTATTCCTGTATTCATTCATTCATTCATACATACATACACACATACATACACACATATATACGCACATATATACGCACATATACACATACATACATACATACATACAGACAGACAGACACAGACACATACATACACACATATATCCGCACATATACACATACATACATACATACATACAGACACACACACACACACACACATATATATATATATATATATATATATATATATATATATATATAAATATATATATATATATATATATATATATATACATGAGTCCAACTCCCCAACAGATAAACCAATCACGATTTATCCCTAATATCCGGAAATCTGTTTAATTAAAAAGCATCGCCACAAATATCCCTAATGGCGCCATCAGGACCGGCCGAAACCGAAGTGATCCGCAACACGGCAACTCCGCCGCTGCCGCTACCACCTCCGCCTCTACCGCTGCCGCTGCCGCTTCCACCACGGCCGCCGCAGTCGCCGCCCCCGCCGCCTCCCCAAGGAAACCGCAACCCCAGGCGAGTCCCGAAGCCTGGGGTCCAGTCCGGCTGAAGTCCAAGCCGAGTCGCGCTAATGAAAACCGGTCCGGAAAGATGGAGAGAGGAACGCAGACATAAAAATATAATCACGATATCAAACTCCCCCGTCGTAAAGCCTCCATAGTTACGGCCATAAAACTCCCCCTAACTCAATTCTTCATTCGCCTCACCATAAGGCTCTGGCGGCCGGTGGACCCCATGGTTGGACGGATAGATGGATGGATGGATGGATGGATGGGTGGATGGACAGATGGATGGGTGGATGGATGGATGGATGGATGGATGGATGGATGGATGGATGGATGGATGGATGGACGGACGGATGAGAAGAGATAAAAGAAATAAATGGTGATAGTCTATAACGACATATGAGCCCCAGGAAAAAATACATTTGGATATGATACTCCAAATGTCAGAGAGAAAAAAACACTGAAGACCGTCATGAACAAACAGAATGGCATCACCCCGAGTGCGGAGGGAGATGAGAAGGATCAAGAAAATGCAAATATGCAAAGCGAACCAGACAAATAAAAAAACAAAAACGGTCATGATGGAAAAACCTAAAGGGAGGGGAGCGTAAAAAAAGAAAAAAAGACAAGCAATAGCATATCAGAAGAGGGAATAGGGAGGAGGAGGAGATGGAGGAGGAGGAGGAGGAGGAGGAGGAGGAGGAGGAGGAGGAGGGAGGGAGGGAGGGAGGGAGGGGGGGGGAGGGAGGAGGGAGGAGGGAGGGAGGGAGGAGGGGGAGGAGGAGGAGGAGGAGGAGGAGGGGGGGGAGGGGGAGGAGGAGGGAGGAGGAGGAGGAGGAGGAGGAGGAGGAGGAGGAGGAGGAGGAGGGGGAGGAATAGCATTCTTGAAGGGGGGAGGGGAGGGGAGGAGGAGGAGGAGGAGGAGGAGGAGGAGGAGGAGGACGAGAAGAAAGAATGCTGTAGGGAGGGAGGGAGAAAAGAGAAAAAGAAAGGAGGAGGTAAGGGAAGGGAGAGAGGAATATAAATGGGGGGGAGAAACGAAAAGAGGATAGGGGAGGGAAAACGAAAGCGAAAGGGGAGAAGAAAGAGCAAGAGTAAAGGGGGTAGATGGGGGTCATATGAAAAGCTATCGAGAATGAGTAACAGTAGTCCTACAGAACACATTTCCGACGAAGACAAAGGCTCATAACGCACCCCTTCCTATAGGCGCGGGGGAGGGGGGATGGGGGGATGGGGGGAGGACCAGACACTCACGCCCCTCGCCAAGAAGACACGCGTCAACCCATTATCATAAATGGTTCTAATTTCAAATGGATACCCCGCCCAACACAGACCCCTTAAAAAAAACATGTATTCAGACCATATTGCTTTTATGCGATGAAGAAGCGGCAATAAAAGATTTGTTATGATGATCATATGTAATTACGAGTGTAATATCTGGGCTGTCACAAAGCCGACAAGGGTAAGAGGGGCGATTACGCATAAGAAATGAGACGAGAGAGAGAGAGATCTGAATAACGTATTGGGAACAGAAGAAGCAAAGGATAGAAATAAGAGGGAAAAGAAGAACAGAACTTACGAACGAAGCAAAATAATAAACTTGGAAATATGAGAGTGAAGAATACCAATAGCCAATAAAAGAAAATAAAGGACCCAAGAATAAAGAAAAAATTCATATGCAACATAGAATAAGAACAGAAGAGAAAAACAAAAACAAAAGCCAATCCAATAAGATCAAACAAACCTAATGCAAACAGAAGGCCAAAGACCGAGCAGAAGAGGAAAGACCAGCCCCTCGACCGAGAACAGCAGCGTCGCCTTAATCAATTCCATGCTGCTGCAAGTGATAAATCCGCAGAGGACGAGGCTCCTGCACGGACTCGCCATACACACGCCTCCCGCCCGACCGCGCGACGTGGCAACAGCACCTCATAACAGTGAATCACGCTTGTGGCGAACACGTGGCTCATGAATATACCATGAGTACCGTAGGGGGGTGGGAGAAAGGGGAGAGGGGAGAGGAAGGGTGATAG
Source organism: Penaeus japonicus (assembly GCA_017312705.2). NCBI lineage: Eukaryota > Metazoa > Arthropoda > Malacostraca > Decapoda > Penaeidae > Penaeus > Penaeus japonicus. The sequence goes on from BOPN01001530.1 coordinate 221,957, forward strand.
GGTGGAAGGGTGAGAGAGGGAAGGAGGGGTGAGAGAGGGAAGGAGGGGGGAAGGAGGGGTGAGAGAGGGGAAGAGGGTGAGAGAGGGAAGGAGGGGGAGAGAGTGAGGGGTAATTGCCTTTTGGGCAAAAAAGGGTTTGTAACAGCTAGACGAAAAGAGCGGATAAAGAAAAGGAGGAGAGGGAGAAGGAAAACTAAATATATGAAGGAGGAAATGGCGAAGGGACATATGAAGCAGAGGAAGAATCAGATAAAGGAGTAACGGAAAGTGGCAGAAAGATGGGACAAGAGAGAAAGTGGTGGAAGGGAAGAGAGGAAAAACAAGCAGAGGGGAAAAGAAAGATAGGGGTGGAGGATGAGGGAGGAGGTATTTGCGAAAGAGGGAGAAAGGGGAAGGGACACGAAAGGAATCAACCTGAGAGAATAGTATAAACAGGGATACAACTGACCACATGCCACGCCATCTGACTATTGCCCCGACTTCTAGATAATTAACTCGAGAGGCGGTCGTTTCACCATTACGAATCAACATCTCAAAGGTGAAGCGGACCTGCACTCTCAGCAACTTGTATTCTTTCCACACATATTGGAATGGAATCGTCTAAAAAGATATCAAGGCCTCATAACCATGATGGAACAACTTTAGAAATTGCGTAGAGATTCATCTACTGTTCCCTTTGCTTAATTACCAGATATCCTAAAGTTACTCGAGTAACTATCGGAAAGATAGTTTCCAGACAATTAAGGGAGAGGGGGGAGGGGGAGGGAGTGTGAAGAGAAAGGGGGAGGTAGAGATAGAGAGAGCGCAACAACCAAAGTGAATGCAACACGGCACATACTAACGAAAGCATAGCAGAAGCCAAAGCAAACAGCGTCAAGGCACAGAGGGCAAAGGCAGGGGGAAGGGACAGGAGAAGGGGCAGGGAAAGGGGCTGGAGCAGGGGAGGCCAGGGGACAAGGGGAGAGGCTTAGGGGGAGGAGGACAGTCATTATTGCCCGCCTCTCGAGTTCATATACTCACGTTACAGCGAGTTCCCTGTACCCACACCTCCGTTACCACCGCTAAACTCACCTGGAACGAAAAATAATTGCCGTTATTAATGGGGTACACTAAAAGTAGAATATTATTAATGAATCATATTCATGGTGTGAGACAGGAGTAGAATAATAGTAATTAACCTAAGAAAGAACGTTAATTGCAATGTCATTTCAGAGAAGTTCACAGCAAAGTTGCTTGGGTATTGGTACGTGGGTCCAGTCCAGTAATATTGGCATTCTTATGAAATAGTGAGACCAAAACAGAAACTCGTAAACAAAGGCGACGAAAAAGGAGCCACAGAATGAGAGAATGCGAGAGTTGCAATGCAAGAAAGGGAATAAGCGCGATTGCAAGTATCACGTGACCCCCGGTACCAAGACGCGGCAACACTCGCACAGTTTCACTCGGCGAACGCAAAACAAGACCCTCCCGCCCATTAATAACCGCAAGCAAAAACGACACCTTCCCTAAAATTAATATCAAGTCGCCGGGATCCTGACGGCAAAAACGCGAAAGAGAGTCGGTGGAATCAGGCATTTCCCTCGACGGACAAGAGCGCGCGCAAACAAAAGGCCTTTCACCGGCATAGCGGAGAACCCGGATAATGACGTCATTCGGCATCGATGCGCTCATTGGCTAAAGTAAGCATGATGTCACTCCACCTTTCTGAACGCTGATTGGCTCCACGCCCAGTTTTACGTCATGTAGATGACTCATTCACCTGCCTGACGTCATTTGTTCAGTTCCAGAGCTTCCAGTAATGTCAGGATGAATCACCGTCAAAAATTAAATAGCCTCTGTACCGGAAGACCTACAAGGATAAAATCCCTGGAAAACTAAATAACAGAGGACGTCTCGCTGTGACCTTGTGAGTGTACGCGGCGGGGACAAGGAATCTTAAGCCCCTCCCAGCGCTCCATGTGGGCTGCGGGCGCGTGTCTCCACCTTACCTCTGTGTCATCGAACATCAACTTCCATCACCCACCATGAAGTAGAAAAAAAAAAAAATCAAACAAATGAAGAGTGATAAAAAGTAACGCCAACAGACAAACGCACCAAAAACCGCCACTGGGCGAACGCCGGTGAAGGCCCTGACCAGTCATAAAATCAGATTTACAACACAAGCTTGGAGACACTTCGAGATACACAGCCCAGAAACACACTACCTACAAGGATCTCCTCCACCCGAGAAAAATACGAACCTCCCCTTTTAAAAAAGTCTAATATAACAATGATGCATCCATTAGGCCAAACGCATCCGACGCTCGGAAAAAATACGGACTCCACTGCTATTCCCGGGGCAGTTATTATGCATCGAGCGCCAAGCAGGCGGGGGGTCCAGGCTCGGGATGATCGAGCGCCGAGACCCGAGAATGCATCATTAATCTGCCGTCACAGTACACGGGGTACGTGGAGCACGCTGACGCGGGGCCGTAGAGGAACCGTGATTACAAGCCCGACTTTCCTTGCCATGGGACCCGGGACAACAAATCATTTAAGGTCTCTTTATCGAGCGAGTTCACTCACATGAAGAGCTCGTGCGGAGCTGGCGAGGGAAGAGCCATTCTAAGAGGTACATGTCGGTATCGAAAACAAAAACGTAACTCGTATATGTATATTCACGAGCAGATATAGGGTACATCCATTAAATTTTCCTGTTCACCTGGTTACACACTAGCCTGCATTGCTCCCTCCTTCTCCATTCCTCCCCCATCCCTGGCGCTTCCTCCCACCTCTCGCCGCAAGAACGAACTCAACGGCACTTCCTCAGACACACATGAGTCCCAGGCAGGTATTTCCGGCCATCGCGCGGTTGCCTTGTTGCGGGACCGAACTGCACCATCTTCTTTGCTTCTCTCACACTCTCTCTCTTTTTTCCTGTCTGTTTCTCTCTCTCTCCAGTTTGTACCCTACATTTGCTGGTGTTATTAAAGATGTGTGGGATGAAAATGCCTTAACAGTTTTAAAGAGGTAACTGATGTTATCAAACGAAAATGAAAAGCCTATCAAACAACCTGCCTAACAGCGCGATTGTACCAACATCATAAAGAAATAGAAATGCATTACGATCACACAAATCAATATGCGATTCAGCTGTAAACCAGGACTGGGATGACGTCTTGATACCAAACTAAGGAAGGAGATGAAAAGTAAAGTATCGTACGAAACATGGGGGACTGAAAGGGGAGATGATGATTGATGATATGATGATGGTGGTGAATATGATAATGACTAATACTAACGACGGTGATGATTATTATCCATCCATCCGCCAGTGGAAGATGTGCAAAAGAACAAACCACAAAGAGAGCAGCTGTCAGCGCCGGGCCCGGAGGATATGAGGGTGTCACATGGCGGCGAAGGCATCAAACGACGGAGGGGGGAGATGCCAGCGCCGAGAAGAAAAGCAAAAAGGAGGCGAAGAACACCAGGAAGGAGATGGCGAGAGTCACCAGGCTTCGACCGACGAGTGGAAACGCGTCCAAGAAGGGGAACAAAACCGCGAGAATCGAGGGGAAGAAGCGAGAGGAAGTAAACCACTTGTTAGGGAAAAGGGAAGGGGAAGGGGAAGGGGAAGGGGAAGGAGAAGGAGAAGGAGAAGGAGAAGGAGAAGGAGAAGGAGAAGGAGAAGGAGAAGGAGAAGGAGAAGGAGAAGAAGGAGAAGGAGAAGGAGAAGGAGAAGGAGAAGGAGAAGGAGAAGGAGAAGGAGAAGGAGAAGAAGGAGAAGGAGAAGGAGAAGGAGAAGGGGAAGAAAGAAAGGGATGGGGAAAAGCGGAAGAAGGAAATGGATGGGGAAAAGGAGAAGGGGGACGGGAGGGGGAGGTAAGGAGGGAGAGAGAAGATATAGAGGATATCTAAATGGGGGGGAGGGACAAAGGGAGGGAGGGCGGGATGGAAAGAGGGGAAGGAGGGAGAGGGAAGACTGTCTCGCAGCCTAAGAGATTTATTATTAAAACCAATTTACCCTAACGAGTCACGGCTCCGGCTGGGCCTCCTTAATGATCCTCCCCACCACAGCCTATCCCTTCCCCTCGTACTCTTTCCACCCTTAAACTTACGAATCATCAAAACAAAGCCTACATCCATACATATACAAAAAATGCCACCACCACCACCTACAGCAACAGCAGCAAAAACAGCAGCAAAAACAACAACAACAATCATTATCATAATGGGAAAAAAATATATTAATAATCCAGCTCCCCCTTCCAGCGCCTCGAGAACATTGCTCATCGAATACATTTGGGGTCTGGGGAAAACGACCCCTTCACCGATCCGCACTCAAAAAAAACTAGAAAAACAAGACCCTAACCAATAAAACCAGAAAAAAAAACAATAACATCTTCCCTAAGATATTGAGAGACTCGTGAATTAGGCAACGACGAGAGAACTCTAATGCCAAGGTAATGTGGGATTGACGACGAAGCACAAACAACAAACGAAAAAAAAAAATCCCAGACGACGGAAACAACGACAGTGAACTAGTTACTTCCAAGAATTCGGGCACAATAGGGCTCCATAAGGTCTCGGGTTACAAAAGGCGTAGGACAATTACACGTTAAAGGAGTACTCGCTCGAAAGAAGAAGAAAAAAACAAGGTGAGTGGGGATTGGGGGAAATAATGGGAGAGAAAGAGAGGAAGAGACAGACAGACAGACAGACAGACAGAGAAAGGGAGACGGGGAGAGGGGGAGAAGGAGAGGGAGAGGGAGAGGGAGAGGGAGAGGGAGAGGGAGAGGGAGAGGGAGAGGGAGAGGGAGAGGGAGGGAGAGAGAGAGAGAGAGAGAGCGAGCGAAAAAAAAATATGAAAAATAGGTGAAACAAAAAAATATACAGAAAGACAAAGAAAAATAAATACAGAAAGAAAAAGAAAGAGAGGGAAAGAGAAAGAATTCCGAACCACTTACACGAAAAATAGGATAAACAAAGATGCAATGCTGCTGACAGGGGAAAATACCAGCCATTACGAATCTGGGCAGTGGGAGAGGCGGCGGGAAGCGAGTCTAATAGATGATAAAGCTGAAGAGCAACACGAGAGGGGAAGGAAGGGAAGGATTCAACACAAGGGGAAGCACCAAATTCAAAGGATGAAAAGGAGAGGGAAAGAATTCAAAAGACGAGAAAGGGAAGGGGGAGGAGAGACAGAGAATTCAAAGGGGAAGGGGGAAGGTGGGGAAAAGAATTCAAAACGTAAACAGGGGAAGGGAGGGAGAGAGGGAAATGATTCAAAAGGAAAAAAAGGGGAAGGGGAAAGGAGAGAGCTAAACCAAAAACACAACTCCGACAGCTCAAGCGATGGAAATACAGATGGATAAACAGACAGGCACAGGATAGAGAGAAAAGGAAAAGTTAGTAGAAATAATGCGACGAAGAAAAAAAAAGAAAAAAGCGATAATGACCAACCGAGAGGAAGATGCAAGGAATAATGAGTGACAACGATAATAATAAAACCAAGAAGCTGAAGAGAGAAGAAACAAAGACACACAACAATCAGTGTAAAAATAAGCAAGCTGAGAATGAAAAATAAAAATGATTAGAAGAACAAACAGGACCAACGATCAGAATGGAGGGAGTAAGAGACACTAAAAAGAGGGAGAAAGAGAGAGATATAAGAAAAGAAGATGATCCTTAGCAGTCAAAGACTCATAATACCCGTTCCTTTCCTGACCTCACGCTTGACTTCCGCAATGAGAAAGAGAAGGATGAGGAAAAGGAGGAGAGGGAGAAGGGAGAAGAGGAGGAGGGAAAGGAGGAAAGGTAGAAGGAAGGGGAGGAGGAGGTGAGGGAGAAGGAAGGGGAGGAGAAGGAGGAGGAGAAAGAAATAGCATTAGCCAGAAAGGAGAAAGGGGAGGGGGAAGGATGGAAGAAGGAATAGTGGAGAGGAAATGTGAGGAGAGATCAAGGGTCACCTCTCATGAACGTCAACACTTATCGCATTGAGCCTTAAGGGTGAGGATAACGGGGGATGAAAGTGCAAGGCAAACTAGGGGGGGGGTCATGATGAAATATGGCGCTAGAAATTTCGAAATAATCTTATTAACTTCGTGCATTAACAGATAAACAACACAATATCAAACTAAAGGATAAACAAAAATAGACATAGACAGAACACAAACAATAAACCAATAGTTTAGTCCATTAAAGTAACATAAAAAAAATTCAGGCGTGAAAGCGTTGAGAAAATCGAGGTTTAACGTTAAGGCCGAACACAAAAAAAGTCTAGACGTGGAGGCGAAACAGAAGGTAATTAGCGGAAAGGGTCCCATTTCCCTCCTCCTTCCTCTTCTCCCTCTTCTTCTAACTTTCTTTCTCTCCCTCTTGACCCTACTTCTCTTTCTACTTGCATCTCCTCCCTTATTCTTTCCTCCCTCCCTCCCCAATACGTCACTCCCGCAACTTCTCACCTTAATTTTGCCACCTTTTTCAATCTGCTCTTCCCCCCCATGTCCCCATATCTGTCTATACAGACAGCATATGAACACAAATATTTGACCATTCTTTTTTTTCTCTCTTTCACTCTCTCTCTCTCTCTCTCTCTCTCTCTCTCTCTCTCTCTCTCTCTCTCTCTCTCTCTCTCTCTCTCTCTCTCTCTCTCTCTCTCTCTCTCTCTAAATGTATCTTTACCATCTATATTATTTTATAGAATATATAAATATATGTACATATGTATATATACATGTATGTATAGCTAGAAATCAAACATAATTACGACGTAAGCCCGAAGGCATGCGCGTGCCGAGCTGGCATGGGGGGGCAACACGCCCATCAGCCTAAGCCCCAGGGGTCATATTCGGTGTACGTGTAATTGGCTGAGGGTGAAGCGAAGGGGAAGGAGGGGAGGCGGTGGTATATTAATGGGCTGAAACAGGAACTGATGAGGAATAGAGGCTGATGAGTGACAGGAGAGAAGTAAAGAAAGAAAGTTAAGAAATAGGCAAGGATCGAGTCATAGCGTAGAGAGCTTAAAAGAATGACGGAGGTATGAAAGAGGACGACGAGACTAAAACAAAATTTGTTCTAAATATTTTAGGATAGCTAAGGGTCACTCCGAGCACGGTTTCCCTCTGTTAACGGTGCTTGCTCCAACACAATTGTTGCACTCGGTACAGTGTATTATTTGCATGCGTCTTTAACAACTGCACGCAGTAATCTTTTTTCGAACCCAGATACTGTTTTCGCCTACGTGTAAACTGTGTACGATGCGAATACAATATTCAACATTTACAGCAGTAAATATGTTACTGACCGGAGTATAAAGTAAATATTTTACCTCTATGTCTATCCGACACGATAGAAAAGCCAGAGTACTATGGCAACGAGCCCCCCGAGCTGCCAGCCCGCCTGCCCGTCCTCCCTCCCTCCCTCCCTCCCTCCCTCCCCTCCCAATTTCCATTTCCGCCTAGCGTTCCATCCCGGAGATAATTCTCCCTACACACCTAGCACTCAGTATTCACGTCGGCGCTTATTCCGAAGGGACGCCGCCTCTCAGGGGGGAACGGGAGTGCGCCCGCCCCCTAAGACGCGAACGCTCCCGGGACCTCTTCAATTGCATCACCACGTCTAACTTACACTAACACGTTAACCTCCATCTTCTCTCTCTCTCTCACTCCCTCTCCTCTTTCGACGTTGTCTCCGTCTTTTCTTTCTCCTCTCCCTGCACCTCCACCTTTGCTATGCACCTCCTCCTTCCCTCGACCTAGGCAGGCCACGGAGAGCACACCTTATGACTCACAATCAAGCCCTTCTCACTGTTAGTGCCAAGAGGATGCCACGCCGTTATGCCATCCACCACACTCACGGAACAGCGCCTTATATGGACGCAAATCATGCACGCTTGTTTGTCGCATTCACTCGGTCCTCACTCCACCGTATAGGAAAATATGCTGTGAAGAGGGGAGAAGAGGGAGAAAAGTAGAAAGAAAAGGTGGAAGAAGAAAAACTTAAAGAGAAGGAGTAAGAAACTTTTAAAGAGATGGAGGATGAAGCATTTCAGGAAAAAGTGGAATAAGAATCATTTAAAGAGGAGGAGGAATAAGAAACATTTCAAGAGAAGCCGAAAGAAGAAAGAGAGTGGGTGACAAAAGGAGGAAAGCCATAAAGAAAAAAAATATCGAAGAAAAGGAGAAGTGAAAGGGAGAAAAGGGGAATTGGAAAAAAACAAGGAACAGAGTTATAAGTGGAAGTAAAGAGATAAGTAGAGAAGAAAAAGAGGCAGAGGGAGAGCGGCAGATGCAGATAGAGATGGAAGGGAACGGGGAGATACAAGCAGATACAGGTAGAGGGGGAAGGGATGGGGATTTAAAGGTAGGGGGAAGGGATGGGGATATAAAGGTAGGGGGAAGCAATGGGGATATACAGGTAGAGGGGGAAGGAGAAAGTAGAGTTAGAGGAGTGAGAGCGAGAACCAGAACGGAAGCGGAGCGGAAAAGGAGAGGAAAAGGCCAAGAGTGGGGATGGGGAGGAGAAAAGCAAGAGCAACGAAGGATGAGAGAATGGGAAAAAGTAGAGAGGGAGAGGGAAAAGGCCACGAGTGGGGAATAAGAGAATGGGGAATAAGAGAATAGGGAGGAAGAGGGGAAACAGTGAGAGTAAGGGAGGAAAGGGGTGAGGGGGGAGGGGGGATCTCGCGGCTTGTGGGTGCCCCTCCGCAGATAATCCGGGAGGAGGTTGGTAGCGGAGCCATGTAATCCGACAGCGTGACGGCCAGCTAGTAATCCCTCATAGTTCGCTCGACCTCCGCTTCCACCAACTCCTCAGGCTCTTTCTACTCCTTACCCCCCACCCCCCCTCTTCCTAACTCCAGAATACCCTCTCGGCAACATCCATTTCAGCTTCCAATGTGGCAAAAGAAGGATGAAGGAGACGGGAGAAGGAAGAATGATGTAGATGGAAGAGAGAGAGGAAAAAGAAAAAAAAAGAATCACCTCGTTCCTCGAATAAGGCAACCCAAGCCACATAAATAGCGGCCACGAATTCAAAATCCGATCCCATTCAAAGACGTGATTTACAATTTACTCGAAGGCGAAAAACTCTTTCCCAGCGCCCAACCCATTACCCACACCATCCTCCCCCCTCCCCTACACAGAAGCGGCGACGCAACAACAGTAACAGCAACAGCAAAAGCAACAGCAACAACTACAAACCCAGACACCCGCAAGAGAGTCGTCACTCCCGACCACGCCGTAAACGCGTCGTGGCGTCGGTCTCTTCGCCACGACGCCTATGATTCACAGCCTATGATTCACATGCTATTCGCTCCCCTTCTCCTCCCCTTCTCTTCCCTACATGCTCCCCTCCGTCTCTTCTTTCTTCACGCGTCACCCTTTCTTTTGTCTTGTTCTTGCGTCTACGTTCATCTGACGGATTTTGTTTCTCCGTATTTATTTCCCTTTTCTTCTTTGCAATATCCCGCTTATCTTATCTTATTCTTTCTTATTCATCTTCTTTCTTTCCTCTTTCTCTCCTCTCTCTCTTCCTTCTCTCTCTCTCCTCTTTCTCTCCCTTTATGATAGATAAGAGGAAAAGTGGAGGAAAAAAACAGCCCAAGGGCGTTCCTCGGAGGTAGAATGAAGCCACAGTGACGTGTTCTCCCCCGTGCCTGTAAATACCAACAACATGGCGCAGACTCGTCAGGTTTTTTTTTCTCTCTCCTCGAAGTGCCACGCGTGCCACTGATGATGTTAGCAACAGGACCGGCCGCCATTAGATGCCGTTTCGTGAGTGAGTTGGAGTGCGTCTGTGTTGCTGTTTTTTAGCTTTAATTTTTATAGTAAGAGTCGTTGAGTGATCTAGTGTGCGAGTGTGAGTGTAAGTAAGTAAATGGGAGAGGGAGAGAGGGAGAGAGGGAGAGAGAGAGAGAGAGAGAGAGAGAGAGAGAGAGAGAGAGAGAGAGAGAGAGAGAGAGAGAGAGAGAGAGAGAGAGTGTGTGTGTGTGTGTGTGTGTGTGTGTGTGTGTGTGTGTGTGTGTGTGTGTGTGTGTGTGTGTGTGTGTGTGTCACGCGCGCGGGATGAGTGTGTGGGCGCGCTTTCGGGTATAATTATCCCATGTTTACCAAGTTCCTGCGGTTTCTAAATATAGCTCCTTACATTCCAAATCCAAGACGCCACTCCTGGGAGACTAACGAACTAAGCACGGTCGGCTCAATCCCGACTCTAATTAAATTCCACTGATAAAACAACAAAGACCAGCCTAGCACCATACTAAACCGAGTAAAGGAACAGTAGAAGACGCACGCAACAAAACACTAAAACGCAACTTAGCGTTAAACGCAATATATGTATTATAAAATCCCAGAGCTCTCCACAGCCTCCTACCACCCCCCCCCCCCCCCTTAACACACACATTCCGACAACAATCTCCGGACGACAGCCAAGAGCTGCATAAACCAACTAGCGAGAAGTCTAGGCTAACAAAACCCACGTTTCCCTCCTCGCGAGACAATGGCGCCCCCTCGGCCTTCTCGCTCAGCCCCCCCTCAACCCAGTACCCCCTTCCCCTCTCCTCTACTTACCCCTCTACTCCTCTTCCTCCTCCTATGCCTCCTTCTCCACTCGTCCTCTCCCCCCTTCCTCCTCCTCCGCTCCTCCTCTCCCCATTTCCTCCTCCTTAACCTCCCCTCGCCTATTCCTAACACTGACATAACAATGCCTAGCTTACAATGCGAAAAGAGATGAGGAATGGTGAAAATAAAGGAATAGGAGCCGGAGCAGGAGTAGGAGGAGGAGCAGGAGGCTGAGGACGATGAAGATGAAGATGAAGATGAAGATGAAGATGAAGATGAAGATGAAGATGAAGACGAAGACAAGCAGAAAAAGAAGGGCAGCCAAAGGTCGAGGCGTAGGGCGATAGCATAGATCCAGAAGAGCGGACGCCGGATCGGAGCCTATAGGGGGCGCAGTCGGGGCCGGAGACCAAACAATACCGTGGTCACGTGACCGGCTTCGGAAATAGGGGAGGGTCCCATGCCCCCTCCACCCCTCCCCACACCATCCTTCCCCGCCCCTACACCCAACAACACTGCCTCACTGTAATTAATCCGCAAGATTTTTAATCAAGTCGAGCGGCGCCGTAGTTCAGCGCAGTTCGGACTAACTTTATTTGCCGCCGTGGGAAATGGACCATTTGCATACGCTAAGCCGGCTAACAGCGTGATGATCAAAAATAACAATTATAACAATAACTGCCTGAACGTTACTCTTACCCATAATGGTTGTATAGTTGTAAAGAATAGCTATAGCAATAACAACAAAACAAAGTAACGTCAGTAAACAACAAAGATGATAACTATAAAATTAAGCAACATAATAATCATAATAATAATAATAATAATAATAATAATAATAATAATAATAATAATAATAACAGAAAACAGAAAAATAAGCTGAACAATAACAACAACGGCAGCAATAACAATAATAATCATTGCCAGGAATAGGATAAATCCCCACCCTAAAAACAATCAGCCAGCCTTAAAGGATCACTAAATCCAGATGTAATCCTGCAAGAACCTTAAAAGGGCGGGGGACTTTGAGGTAAAAAAAGATCCCGATTACAAGATTGATCCGCGACATCCCGCTACAACTTGCCGCGATGCAACAAGCAGGGCATTTGCGCTTTGCCGTTCACCATCGAGAGTCGTTCGTCCGAGACTAATTCCAAATTATTGTATATCGACCCAATAAAACATCGTGGGGAAGAGGGGACGAGAGACAAGCCCCGATCCTACATGATATCGTAGTAGTAAGCCGGATTCGTCACTCACTCCCCTCACCCCCCCCCCCCCAATCTCATCCCCTCCTCTCCCTTCATAACCCCGTTTTAAAAGAAAGATGATTGGGGTAAGCACCCCCTCCCTTAAGTTTATTATTAGCTTACCTATTTCGAGTCCTTTAAAACGCAAGCCAAACCAGACGGGGAAAAAATTCGAAAAGGCCAGCAAATACAACAAAACTTCCAGCTGGGCCCAATCCTTGCATGAGTCAGGCCACGGCGACCAAACAAAGACACGGGCAAACAAGCACGTAAGCAAGGATGTAAACACACATACTGACGACGGAGAGCTGCAGCAGTGGATGGAACCAAAGCGAGTCACGTTCGAGTTGGTCAAATTGGTTTAATCTCTCACATGTAGAGAAACCGCAGAGGGCGAAACGCAGACATAGAGACAGGGAGGGGGAAGGGAGAGGGGAAGGGAGAGGGGAAGGGAGAGAGAGGGAGAGAGAGGGAGAGGGAGAGAGAGAGAGAGAGAGAGAGGGGGGGGGGGGGGATTCATCTTCACGGGGAACCCCAAAACCAACAATACCCAAGCGTGACATTGCGGCCGACTCCCCACAAGCATGCGTGAGTGCGGCTGCGTCGTGTGTCTGCCCGCCGTCTTTCTCCTGCGAAAATCGTGGTCTCCTGCCTTAACAGGCAGTCCGAGAATGAAAAGCAGAAGCAAGAGAACAGGAGATGCAAGCTTCACCAGTCACGTAAATGCAGCCGGCTCCAGCCTCTTCCCTTTTTCCTCCTCCTCCTTGAGCTTCTCCCTTTTTCCTTTTTCCTTTTTCCCTTTTCCTTCTCCTCCTATCCCCTCCCCCTCCTCTTCCCTTCTCTTGCTCCCTCTCCTTCTCACCGTTCCTCGCCCAACCTTGTCCCCGAGCGCGCCAAAACGTCGTGTGCCGCCGCAAAATTGGAGTTGAATCATTATTTGGACAAGCTTGGGACGTGTTGAATATTCAAAGTCATTAGCGAATGCCCTCGTACAACACGGCGAAAATCGCCGGCGTGGAAATTACAGTCGTCCTGTTTATGTCTCAAATGCGGCATGTTAGACGATGCTTTTTTTTCTTCTTTTTTTCTTTCTCTTTGTTTTACTTCCTCGACTTCTCTCTTTTTGTGTCTCATCCTCAACGTTGAGGTTAAAAAAATACCGTCCTTTACAAAGGGGAGACTAACAAGAACAACAAAGAACGCTTAGGCCACGAATCCATTCCTATTCCATTACGAATCCTATTAATTCTTATTCCACTCCTTTGCTATCCGGTTTCTCTCCTTCCTCGGCAGCGGTAATAATATCCGTCGTATCGCATGTACACTCAGTCTGCCATAAATAATACGCGATATCACATGTACGCCGAGGCTGTCGTAAATAAAAATCAAGGGGACTGCAGCCTTCATCGATATTCACACAAGACCCAGTATTATTCACACTTCTCTTGCTCCCTTCTCTTCTCTGCGTTCTTGTTGTCTCTTTTTTATTTTTATTTTCTTTTTTTATTGTTTTCGTTTGCACATTTCGGTTTGTCTCAACCTCAACTTTGGCGGCCCGTTCGTCTCCCCGCTACTTGTTCCTAATGTCCCCCTTTTTCTATGTTCTTCACTTTTATTGCTCACCGCCCCTACCCTCCTCTCCACTCCCATTCTTTTTCCCTCCCCCCTCCCCTATCTTCTTTTTCTTCTCCTATCTTCTCCTCTCCTCTCCTCCCTTCCCCTCTCAACCACTCCCCTCTTACTTTTCCTCCTCCTCTACCCCCCGTGCCTGGCTCGGGCAGAAGTAATGGCCGCGCACTGGGAGGGGGACATTTAAATGGTCGTACTGAGAGTTGGAAGGAAAGGCGAGGGAGGGGGTGGGGGGAGGAGACAGAGGGGAAGAGGTGGGAGGCATTTAAATGCCACGTTGGGCGTGAATCACCATGATGACCGGGAACTAACAGCTGCCGTTACTTGGCGTCGGTTAACGTGGTTGTTCCCCTGTTATTGTTTTTGTTGTTGTTATAGTTGTTGTTATGTGTGCATACGTCTGTTTCCTAGTGTGAATGTATCAAAACATACGTTCATGGACGCAAGAATGTGCACATGAAACCTTCTTCTCATTCTTCAACTGCCAGCTTAAAATTGCACTCATTACTCTCTCAGATTGGCGGATGCGAGGGGAGACTGTTCGGGATCTAGAAGAATGGCTAGGCAATGGATGAGGGAACTCTGTACTTACACCACTCTTTCCGCCCTCACTTTCTGCTTCGGGACGCAGATGTTCGGCTAATCTCTTTAGCCCCCCTCCTCCCCACCCCTACTGCCGTCCCTACCCATCCATTGCCACCCCGCCACTAATACAACCTCTCGCTCTCCCTCTCCCTCCCACTTACACAATGCGAGAGAGGGTGGTAGTCGGCGCAACAGTGGCCGCCGTGACCCCGCAAGAAGCTCAGGTCACGTCAGGTCACAAACGCGCCGGCTCGTACACACACAGATGGGGCAGAATCTGAGGTCAGCTCAGCGGTCGGGACACAAACACACACACACAAACAAACACACACACACACACACACACACACACACACACACACACACACACACACACACACACACACACACACACACACACACACACACACACACACACACCCTTGCCGCCATAAGTTATTGAGAGACTCGACTGTAAATAATCACGAGATAATTGGATAAAGCATGGGTCGATCTTGATCACGACGTACGCTGGGTATTAGAGACCACTAAACATAACAGGGAAAATGCATCGCAAACTAAACGCAGCCGCCAACGAGTCTGAATAAATGATACGCTAAGAGAAATGGCTTTGGGCGAACGGCTGCCCCTTGTATGAGGGACCGGGTTGGGCGAAGGACTTTTTCTTCCTTTTCTTTTCATTTCTGGCGAGCTTTTTTTCCTTTGCCCGACCATGACTCATAAGTACTGAACTTGCTGATTTACAACGGTTGCCTAGTTTTCATTGCAAAAACGGGACTTCCATCATTTGTTTTTCTTTGCAAATAAACACAGCGAGAGACAAAGCTACACCCCAGAAATACACAAATAAATAAAACAAATAAACACATGACCCTGCATCAACACCAGCGAAGCCACACCGCCCTCAGCATCGCGTTCCTCCCCGATTGATAACCAATACAATATAGTCTCCCTCGCGACGTGTATAGTGCGCGACGGTCGAGGGGGGAGGGGGTAGAAGGGGAGGAGGGAAGGAGGAGGAGGGAAGGGGGAGGAGGGAAGGGGGAGGGTGAAGGGTGAAGGGTGAAGGGGGGTGAAATCGGGTGGAAGGCGAGATGATGAGGCGAGAGCATAGATCGCGCATGAGACACGGCCCTCCCTTCTCCCTCTCCCTCTCCCAAACAGTAATGGCCACCTGGGGATGAGTAGCATCACGGCGGCTTTTGACACAGATCATACTCTGCTCTCTTTGGACGTAGGTCTCGTTCTCTATCTGTTTTTTTTTTTTTTTTACAACTATGTAACTTTTCTTCCCTTGTCTGTCTGTCTCTCTCATCTCCCATCTCTCTCTCTCTCTCTCCCTCTTTCTGCGGGGAAACTGTTAACTGAAATCGATTATTGGAAGGTCAGTGACGTCCGAACCCAGTTTGCACCGAGGAAAACACCGACACCGACGAACACACACAAACATGCAAATTCAACAACAAAAACAAAAAAGGCACAACCCCAACAAAATCAACGAACAATACACCCAACGGCCACCCTAAAAATAATGCTTGCATCCGAATCATCACTTGATCTCGACCATTCTCCACTCGGCTAGCAGAGTGACACCGCCAGAACGCAAATTGTGCACAATCAACGATTCTCAACGGCTGCAACAAAGCACCTGCAGCAAGGGATGGCAAGAAAAAAAAAGAAAATAAAAACTCGGCGGCCAGCAACCAAGTCAACAAGGGACAGTCATCAACAGCGCCCAGTGACCGCGGCGGCAAGTAGACACTAGAACAACATTTCGCGGGGACTTCACCTCGCAGTTATCATTCAGTGTAAACAAGATGTGACAGTGACCAACTGCTCCTTCATCTACACACGTTTTTTTATTTCTAACCCTTTTCTCTCTGTCCCTTTTTGTCGCCTCCTCCTCTCTGCTTTGGCTTTTAGTCGCGCCGTTACCTTCTTCACTCTACTCTGAGGGGGGGGGAGACGATAAAGTAAAAGAGACAAACAGAGAGGAGTCCCAACTAGAGCTGTCTGCGCCCCCCCCCCCTTCAACCCCAACACTTCCCCACTTGGTGGCAGGAACGACGTGGTTGGGCAACCACACGTCGCCATTTGCGTCCCCACGATAATTCTCTTAACCATTTGCTTGCGGTTCGGAAGGAGAAAAGAAATGGATAATGACGGCTTTTAAACAGTTTTCCACCTGGGCGGGCAAGGTATACGCTACAACTTCTCGATATTACATGACACTTCGCCCTAGAGAGAGAAAATATCTATATCAATATCTGTGCATATATTCCTTCTAAATCACAGTACAGCAACTTCCTTGTCCAATCCCACCCTTCAACGACCCCCAACCACCGGAACGACCAACAACATATAGCCAGCACAACCACAGCATAAAAAAATGCTAGGGCTGCATCTCTTAAAGCTCTCAGACAACAAGACCTTCCCCCGCCGCGCCCACACGTGCACCAGCAGGGCGGCCAAGGGTGATGCCAGGGACCCAGGGCGACACATGCAATCTTCAGACGTCGGTGGCACTTGGAGGTCCTCTTCGAGTCCCCGTGGCGTCAGTGCCCCGATCAGACGCAGGCCCAGCTCTTGACAATAGACCAGGGAGAGGGAGGGACTAGGGAGACGGGGAGGGAGAGAATGAGGGGAAGAAGAGGGAGAGGGAGAAGGGGAGGGGAGATTGAGAGGGAGAGGGGGAGAGAGAGATTGAGAGGGGGAGGGGAAAGGTAGGAGCGGGGAAGGGAGAGAGAGTACTGAGGAGGGGAGAGGGAGGAATAGGGAGGGGAGAAGAATAGATGCCGATGATGCACATTATCGATTTTTTTCTATTTTTCCTGACGCCTGCTTCCCTTTGTATCAACCCCCTCTCTGTCGCTATGTGGCACTGAGCTAGCCTTTTCGCGTGACAATACTGAGGAGTCTTATATCAAATATCCCTCGCTTGCCTTTTATACACATACTTGCAACTGTCATTATGCAGAACCAACACCGACGACTTTGATCTCGCTCATCTAATTTTCTTGCGGAATGTAACCATGACAGTACCCTCGGGATTTTTATGCGAACTACTAACCAAAGCTTCAGTAAAACTTGACACAAGCCCCCCATTTTCCCCTCTTGCGTAGCGGTGCTCGTATTACAACATTAACTCTAGACAAAAGATTCCTAACTCTGCAATTTCTTGACAGCATGTTGAGTTAACGAGTTTAATCATACTTCCCTGGTCTAATAGCAACAGAAGGCTGATTGGCAACACAAGTCAGCTTTCACCGAGGTGGATGAGAAGATGTAGAACAGAAGGGAAACAGACTAATGGAGAGACAGACACGGGGAGTGAATGAGGGAGAAAGTGAGGGAGAGAATGGTGAGATGGGGGAATGGGGGGATGGGGAGAGTGTGTGTGTGAGATGGCCTGCCTGGTTATCCCATTCCCTCAAGACCTTCTAAGAGCGGTTGCGAAGGAGAGTCAATACATGTGTTCACGCAGCCATCCCCCCCCCCCCCCATTCCTTCACGACCCGACTCGCGACCTTAAACACTTTCTTCGGTTCGTGGATAACACTTCTCACCTGTTAACGAGACATTCATTCCCCTTACTCTAGACCTTCTTCCCTTTCCCAGACGAGTACGTCGGTCAGATCCTCTACTATATCACCATTAAACCTCTTAATAACCAAAAGTCAAACTACTGTTTTCGAGAAAAACGTACAAAGTGCTCCATTCCTTCGATTGCCTCCCCCCCCCTTCCATCCCCAACGGGCACACACGCTGTTTTATATATGCTTGCATGTCTTTAATATACAGGTCTGTGTTTACATATAGGTTTCTATTTAAAAGTATATGTATATATGCAGAGTACATGTATAAGTATAAGAAAAAGAATAAGAATACGAGTAGGGGTATGTAATGTTTATGTTTAATTAAGTACAATGAAGTGTATGCGTTCTTAATTACATTCCATAAACCCCCTGAACGGAATGATAAAAAGGGATGCTCACGGCCCCCAGGAGGAGGAGCGGGAGCGTCTTTCCCCAACACGCCA
>BOPN01001530.1:245000-267500 GCA_017312705.2 Penaeus japonicus
ATTAAAAGTTTTTCCTTTCGGATCAAAACGCGACGGAGAGCCATCATCGCCCAAGGAATGCTTGCCTCACTCCTGCATGGAACCGGTTCTTCTTCTTTCATCCGGACACACACATACGCGTACATACACGTACACATACGAATGCACATGCACGCACACGCACACTGACGCGCACACACACACACACACACACTCTCACCCTCTCACCCCCCCCCCCCCCCCCCCCCCTCTCTCTCTCTCTCTCTCTCTCTCTCTCTCTCTCTCTCTCTCTCTCTCTCTCTCTCTCTCTCTCTCTCTCTCTCCATAAACAAAGGAGTTAAGACAATAAAATCAAGAGAAAAGTCACACACTACAACATCTGTTCTCCGCGGCGCTGTCATTGAGTCATGAAGAAACGCTATATTTGGTTTCCCGTTGTTGTAACTGTATTAAAAACAGAAGCCGTTTCCACTCAAGTTAATGCTGTGGATGACTAGGCATGCAATGCAACGCCCAATTTTAATTTCCAGTGCTCCTTTTTTTAAATATTTATTTTGAATTCTGGCGATGGGAAGATGGCGCGCGCTCCAGTGTGTAATAACTCTAAAAATATATGAATCCACTGAAAAAGAAACCGTTTCTTCATCAACATCCAAATTTAACAATTATCGCTGAACATGGGGTGTTGTCATCACCAAGATCACACCATCCGCATCACCATCATGATCACCACCACCAAGCTCACCATCCTTAGCCCCACCGGCCGTCTGCTGTCGCCACCAGTCACCGAAGTCGTAACTATCGAGCGGAACCGGCCGTTTCCAGCCCAGCCCCCCGGCCGTTCCTTCGCCCTTCACCCTTCGCCCACGCACCGCCCCTCCTTTCCGCGCTTCCCCCTAGGTCGACCTCGACGGATATCAATGGCGTAATGATCACCTCAGAAGGGGAAGAAAATGCACGAGGACGAGCTTTATTTATCCCCCCCCCCCTTCCCTTCACTTCTCCTTATCTCCCCATCTCCGCTCGAACCCCCTCGCAGCCCAATGCTTTGTTTCCCCCCATCCCCTCTATTCTCCTCTATTCTTCTCTTTCCTCCTCGCTTATCTATCTCGACTGCGCTTTATCTTCCTTCCGCGTCAGCGCCATCTCCAACTGTCATATTTCTTGCATCAAACTTTATAATTCAAGTCTCCTCGACCTCCTTGCCGTCTCTCTTTTTTAATTTCACCGAGACGGAAAAAAAATACTCTCATCTCACATTCCTTCTCTTCTTCTTCTCCTCTTACCCGTGTTCCTCCTCAGCTCTTTTCTCTTTTCCTCCTTCAACCCCTATTTCACCCCTCTACTTCCCCACCGCCTCCTACTCTTCCTATTCTTCCTCCTCCTCCTCTTTCCTTCTCCTCTTTACTCTTACTCCCACTCACTCCTACTCCTAGTCCATCCACCCACCTCTCCTCGCACAAACAGCAGGTTAGAGAGGGCCATAAACTCCCCCATTACCAAGAATGTTCCCGCAGCCCCAATATTCCGTAATCAATTTTTCCACCCATTCGCTAGAGAAACATCCCGGCCTTCCCCTGAGTGCACGCAGCGGAGGGGTTGGGGGTTGGGAGGAAGGGGAGAAGGGAGGGGAGGGCGGAGGGAGGAAGGGGAGAGGGGAGGGCGGAGGGAGGAAGGGGAGAGGGGAGGGCGGAGGGAGGAAGGGGAGAGGGGAGGGCGGAGGGAGGAAGGGGAGAGGGGAGGGCGGAGGGAGGAAGGGGAGAGGGGAGGGCGGAGGGAGGAAGGGGAGAGGGGAGGGCGGAGGGAGGAAGGGGAGAGGGGAGGGCGGAGGGAGGAAGGGGAGAGGGGAGGGCGGAGGGAGGAAGGGGAGAGGGGAGGGCGGAGGGAGGAAGGGGAGAGGGGAGGGCGGAGGGAGGAAGGGGAGAGGGGAGGGCGGAGGGAGGAAGGGGAGAGGGGAGGGCGGAGGGAGGAAGGGGAGAGGGGAGGGCGGAGGGAGGAAGGGGAGAGGGGAGGGCGGAGGGAGGAAGGGGAGAGGGGAGGGCGGAGGGAGGAAGGGGAGAGGGGAGGGCGGAGGGAGGAAGGGGAGAGGGGAGGGCGGAGGGAGGAAGGGGAGAGGGGAGGGCGGAGGGAGGAAGGGGAGAGGGGAGGGCGGAGGGAGGAAGGGGAGAGGGGAGGGCGGAGGGAGGAAGGGGAGAGGGGAGGGCGGAGGGAGGAAGGGGAGAGGGGAGGGCGGAGGGAGGAAGGGGAGAGGGGAGGGCGGAGGGAGGAAGGGGAGAGGGGAGGAGAAGGAGAAGGAGAAGGAGAAGGAGAAGGAGAAGGAGAAGGAGAAGGAGAAGGAGAAGGAGAAGGAGAAGGAGAAGGAGAAGGAGAAGGAGAAGGAGAAGGAGAAGGAGAAGGAGAAGGAGAAGGAGAAGAAGAAGAAGAAGGAGAAGGAGAAGGAGAAGAAGAAGAAGAAGGAGAAGGAGAAGGAGAAGGAGAAGGAGAAGAAGAAGAAGAAGGAGAAGGAGAAGGAGAAGGAGAAGAAGGAGAAGGAGAAGGAAAAGAAGAAGAAGAAGGAGAAGGAGAAGAAGGAGAAGAAGGAGAAGGAGAAGGAGAAGCAGAAGGAGAATGAGGAGAAGGAGAAGGAAGAAGGAGAAGGAGGAGGAGAAGGAGAAGAAGAAGGAGAAGGAGAAGGAGGAGGAGGAGGAGAAGAGAAGAAAAGGAGATGTAGAACGTGTGAGAGAGGAGGGCAAGGCAGTCTGAGGGATCTTTGCCCTGAAGGAGGAATGGCGGGTGGAAGGCGAGGCGGGAATCACGTGGCGGCCAAGAGAGAAAAATGGATTTCAGTCACTCACGTGGATTGTATACACTTGGCGATGTGAAGGAGTGAGAAGCAAAGAGGGAAAGAGCGACAGGAGAGGATGTGCCAACTAACGGGCGGTAAGATAAGGGAAGGGTTGCAACGAAAGAGCTTGAGCGAAGTTGGACCAAAAAAGAAAAAAACACGAGTAAACCACCAAGGCAGGCTTAAAACAAGATACACTAGAAAAAAGAACACAGCACACTTGAGTAAATACCAAGGAAGCCTTTCGCTTAACTTTAATATCCGACTTATCGATATTATGCACATTCAAAGCTTCTCATACTCCCCTTTAAGCTCTAATACCGACCCTCGCACTATTCCTTGAAGCTCATTCTCTTACGACGCGCCGTAGCACAATGCAACATGTACCGTGAAATGACTGCGGGAAATGCCCCTGGCTGTACCCCTCGAAGTACAGGTCTTTCGGTGAATACTTTTAGCTAGACGAAAATTACACATATTCTAAACATCAAACTGCCGAAGGTCAAGCTGAAACCGAGCCCCATTTCATGAAACGGCTTGCCCTCCATCCGCACAACTGAAGTCGCGGTCGCAGCCGGGAGGGACGTCGGGAGAGCCAATGAAGACAGGCCCGGAGCGAGCAAAGGCCATCCGGGAATTAGGCTGTCGCGGGTGATGGAGGAGACCCCTCCTGAAGGCGGCCGGGCTGGATATCGGCTGCAGGTGGCCACGGTATTCAAGGAAAAAAGTTGACGGCTTGCCCTTGGCTCCGACTTGTCTCGGGGGGTATTACTGACGATATGAAACACACTGGAATGGAGTCATTAGAAGCAAGTAACACATCAGGCATATCGCTTATATTCATTTCATACACATATATACATAGTGTGTGGTATGTATGTATGTATGTATGTATGTATGTATGTATGTATGTATGTATGTATGTATGTATGTATGTATGCATGCGTATATGTAGCCATGTTTGTATAAATAGATAGATACGTATCACGTCCTGCAGTTGAACGATAGAAGTTGATGACTTAATTTACATTTTCATACATGCGCATGGGGGGGGGGGGGGGGTGAATGTTCACCGTGTTGCATGAGCACGCACACCATCATCTCGTCACTATCAGCATCCCTAACACAGCCAGGCAGCACCGTCAGCGTTGATAATGCCCCCTCGAGCGCCACCCACACGACCGTTCACGCCCGCGCCGCCTCGCCTATCCACCTTTATAGTGATTACCCACCATAACGACCCGCACTTAATGTGGCTGGGAAGAGGACAGCCATGCGGGCGGAGGGCGAAGGACACAAGCGCAGTCATGCAAGGAAAGAGACGGAGAGAGAGAGAGAGAGAGAGAGACGGGTGGGGTGGGGAGAAAAGGAGAGAGGAGAAAAGAGAAGAGAAGAGAAGATAAGAGGAGAAGAGAGAGGAGAGGAGAGGAGAGGAGAGGAGAGGAGAGGAGAGGAGAGAAGAGAAGAGAAGAGAAGAGAAGAGAAGAGAAGAGAAGAGAAGAGAAGAGAAGAGAAGAGAGAGGAGGGGAGAGAAGAAAAGAGAAGGGGGAGAGGAGGAGAGAAGAGAAAAAAAAGAGAAGGGAGAGAGAAGGAGAAAGAGAAAAAACGAAATACCAACAGGCCATATCGCAAATCCACCAATCCTAACTAACAGCCACCGATGAAACCTTTCCTCGTTTCCTCACCATTTTTCAAATGCTCACGAGACACGAGACCATCTCGCATTACTGGCATTAACCGTATTCATTCCCGGAACAGGCTACGGTACAACGACTCCATGTACTGCCAAGGCCAAGCGTCACGCCAGCCTAGTCCGTAACGCCGCGTCGAGATGCAAATAATGCAACTCTCAACTGCGCTGTCGAAGTTTCACTGATGGAGGAGGGGGGGGGGGGGGGAGACTAGTCTTTTTTGACCGCGACTGTACACTGCCGCATCTGCCTTGCTTTACATGGCAGAAATTAAGGTCATGCAAAAAAAGGGAAAGGATTCGACCCGCATGGGAACAAAAATGTTCCCGCTTTTGCCCCGTCTTTTAATTGGTTGTGATCATTGCAGGTACATATTAATGTCGTCACGATTGTCTCTCTATCCATCTCGTGTTCTCTCTCTGTCTTTCCCAGTCTTTATCTCTCCCTGTCGGCTCCTCTTCTCGCGGTCCATCTTACCGTGACTTTCCCACGAACTGCGGTTGAGACAAAATAAATACCGTACGCTTCGTCTTAGACCTACTGTTTCCTGGACGCCACAGACCGGCACGAAAACTCACCTGGAATCAAAGAAAAAGAAAATATGAGAACATTGTTGTAAGCTTACTACTAGTATATATACATCAGTGAACAGGATTGTAACAACATTACAATTTCATAAAATAATACATCAGTTATAAACAAGTGAAATTCAAGACCACACCCTTAATTTTCCGTCCGTGTATGTAAATGTATGTATGTATGTGTATATGTAAGTCTCTTCATGTGTGCGCGCATCGCAACTGGCACTACGGCTCGCAAAGCCACATAACGGCATCACAATCCCGCTCCTATTATTAAAACATACTAACCGCCGCACTAAAGATAAAACAAGGCATCGTTATCCCTTGTTGCCATTAGAACTTATCATCAATTATCACTAGAGTCATCCCGCACATAACGAATAGACACCCCTTTCCCCCCCACCACTCCTCCTTCCTCCAAATGCCTCCTCCCCCCCTCCCCTAACATCTAACAAGCGGAGATGACAATAATGGAAGCACAATTATCATCACGCCAGCGTTATGGCTCTCCTAAAGTACCCTCCCCCCTACGCCCCCTACCCCATATCTTCCCCTCCTATGATTATCTGATAATGATATGGTTCATTCCAATGCTTTATTTCCCCTATACCCCTACCCGTATCCCTCTCACCCCCTCCCCCTCGTATCAACCTCGGGAAAATGACATATCTCATCACATGGCCATATTTCCAAGCAACAAATGATTGCAATTGATGTCGATAATGGTGAAAACGAAGATGACTCGGATAATAAAATAGTGCAATAATTAGAACGGCAATGACGTTAATGACAACCACAACGATATCGTTATCAGCCCTCGTTCCGCCCCCCCCCCTCCCCCTCCGCTCCTCAACCACTGATGTCCTTCGGGTCACACATCCTACACTCACTTCTCTCTCTCCCCTCTTTCTCTCTCGCTCTCTCTTCCCTCTCGCCCGGTCCCTGATTGCGTTGCATGTTGCAATAAAGTCATCAAGGTCACAACCAGACCATCATGCCACATTAACCACTTAACTACTCATACCCCCCGCCCATCCCTGCCTACACCCACCCCTTCTTACTCCATGACATCCACCCACCTCCAATGCTCGCTCGACCCCCCACCTCTTCCCCTTCCCCTTCCCCTCTCCTCACGCTCGACGTCTACCTGCCCCCCCCCCCCCTCCACAAGGCCTTTCCCACACCCGGCCCCACCCTGACCTTAACGCCGCCGTCGTTCCCCCGAGGACAGAAATGTGCCGCACAAATCCCGCAACTGTCGCCGCGCGGCGATCGTCGTCGACTTCCCTTCCGGCACGACAGGTGGTGTAATGTATACCTTCATTGCAGCATCGTCTCTTTGTCTCGCTAACAGGCCGGCTACCCGTAATGTACACTACATTGTCTCTCTCCTTAGTTCTTCTTCCCTACCTTTTACTTTCTTTCCCTTTCCTTTCCTTCGTTTCCATTCCTTCCCTTCCCTTCTCTTCCGTTCCGATTTTCTCCCCTCCCCTACAACCCCTCTCCCCCCGTCTGGCCAGACGCCCAGGATTATGGAGGGCCATAATGGTATCTTGCCGGCGGCTTTTACTTGCACGCGCGCACACGCAAATGCCATGAACGTGCAGAGTCGGGGCCATAATCAGTGCGGGAATTATGGAAATGTGACTACCTTCCTCCGTCTGTCCATGCTACCATTACCGCTTAAACACAAAGCCAGCTTCGACGTCAGCCACGGCCACGCGACGCAATTTATTCCCTCTACATTTCACCCTCGAATAAGTAAGCCCGCTGGAATGTCCGTAGGCAAAGAAGCCAACGGGGCCAGGGTAATGACAACGGCTCGCCCTTTACACGCACCAACAGACGACTGGCAAAGGTAAAATACAGACAGACAGACAGACAAACAGACGGATACAGGGGTAGAGAAGCATTAAGAATATAAAAAAATAGAAAATGAAAGATCGAAGAAAATGAGATACACATACACATAAAGGCTAACAGGGAAAATAGGCAAAGAAGCTGACGAGGGGACAATATAATAACTGCAGATCCTGTTTACACGTAAGCGAAGCACAAAGAAAGACGGAGCGGCAAAGAACACCTTAAACAAGGAAGAGAATGGAAGACAGACGAAGATAAAGACTAGGAAAAAAAAATCCAAGTCCAAGCTAAAAAAGCCTACACAGAGATAGAAATAAAACAGCAAGAACCCAAACAAGTACATACCAACAATCATACAAGCAAACACACATGCGCACAGAAGCACAAACACATACAAGAAAACACGTATCCTTGGGGCAGGTCTGAGTGCTCCTCCCCCTCCCTCCTTCCCTCCCCCGCAGCTGGCGTCCCCTCACTGAGCATAACTGCCAAAGGTCGGGGTAATGAAAAGATAAATCTGGACCACAATGGATCCCCGCCATAAGATGTCTCGGCCTAAAATGTTATACGTAAATCTGCGCTCACGGCATCGTACACCCTACATTTATTAGCAGGGTAGCGGCATGGACCATCAATGTTTCGCAACAAGGCGTCACAGCATGACTAAACGAAATTCGATTGTGTACGCAAATGGTCTGTGTGTGTATTGTCATCTCAGTGTACAATCATCTTCTCTTATTTACTTATATATTTTAACTGAAAACTGAATAAACACTGAGAAACAAGATCACACGGAGATGTAAATACGCGTTGTTTCGGCACGACCCGTTTGTGTGTGTGGCAGAAACCTCATTCCTTCCCGAATCTGGGTACTAGATTTCCTCTCTGCAATCAAGGCGGGACAAAGTGGCCATATCATGCAACACTATCAACACCACTCTCTTCCGCACTCGCCCGTGTTTGCTCTGCCTCCCTTTCCTTATCCCTCTATTCTCTTCTTCGGTACCCTTTTCGCCCTCCTTTCTCTTCCCTTCTTTATCTAGTAGGAGCGGGGGGATGGCGGCGTCCCATGGATAGCTGCAGGAGTCACAAATTCCAGAGTATCTTCCCTCCTTCCGGGTGGGATAAAGCGACATTTATAAGACCGATATGGCGGCGTCCTCGTATACCACCCCACCCCCCACGGCCCCCGCTCCTTCCTGCCCTTCTTCCCCCTTCCCCCTTCCGTTCCTTCCTGCCCCTCTTTCCCACTGTCTTTACTTCCTTCCTCTCACAATATACAGACGTTGTGTTACCCCCTCCTTCCTCCACCCCTAATCCACCCCCAATTCTCGTACCTCTCACACGCCTTTTCTCTTTCGCCCTATGTGTACTGGAGTCTCCTTGGTCTGACCCTCCAATGCCATTTTCTATTTTTTTTTAGGCTTTCCCTTTTCGGTTCCCTTCTGCTTTCTTTCCTTTTTTCTCTTCTCTTCCCATCTACTAATCCCCCACCCCCCTCTGCCCCACGCATACAAACTTCCCCTTTGCTGTAAATGCAGGAAAAAAAACAGGAAATTCGGTCCACTCAATCTTTCTCTTCATCGTGGTATTTCGGCCACCACTGCCCTCCAGTTCTCTACTCTTTCCCTGGGAAAAAGAGGAAGTGGAAGAGGAAGAAGATGAAGTGGAGGAAGTGGAAGAGGGAGTGGAAGAGGAAGTGGAAGTGGAAGAGGAAGTGGAGGAGGAGGAAGAAGAAGAAGAAGAAGAAGAAGAAGAAGAAGAAGAAGAAGAAGAAGAAGAAGAAGAAGAAGAAGAAGAAGAAGAAGAAGAAGAAGAAGAAGAAAGCGATGATGACTGCGAAGAAAAAGCAACCCCAAACACAAGAAACCTTTAGAAATAGCGTCGCGTGTCGGCCAGTCTCCGCGCACAACATTCCGGGGCAGATGGGTCTCATTTCCTCTCTGAGCCGCGACAGTGATGCCCTTCCCCCTCCCCTTCCCCACCACCACCCCTTCCTCTTCCGCTCCCCCTGCCCCCATACCCCCAATGACCCATGCCTTCTCTCGGCCGCTCTAATGCCTCCTCGCCCCCTAACCCCCATACCCTCTCACCTCCTCAAAGAGAAAATTTCTCTCTTTTTCCTCAGTTATCTCACCTTATTCCCTATCCACTTTATTCTCAAGGAGAAGCACAGCAAGAGAGGGAAGTTGGGGGGGAGAAAGACAGGAGAGAAAAAACGAAAAAAAATCAAACAAGTCCAATAGCAAGTCCCGAAGAGAAAACGGCAAATATGAAAAGACGAAGATAATAAAGAAACAGGAAACAAAAGGAAGGAAGGGGGGAAGGGGCGAAGGCGAGGGAGGGAGGGAGGGAGGGAGGGAAGGAGGGAACAAGATCGACGAACGGAAGGGAGGGACCATAAAAGATAAAGAGTGGAGCCAGGGAAGAGGGTCGAAATGAGGGGGAGGTCTAACTTTGGATGAAAAGACGCGTGGGCGAGAGAGGAAGAATGCAAAGAGTGGAGGGGATAAAAACGAGGGGAAGGGATGGGATGAGGAGAGGGGAAAGGAAGGGATGAGGAGGAGAGGGGAAAAGAAGGAATAAGGAGGACAGGGAATATGTGAGCGACGTGCGTTCAAATAAGGGGATATAAAACGCGTAGAGGAAAAATAGGGAAATGAGGGAATGTCCAATCTGAATGTATAAGAACATGTATGCCGCGTGTGTGTGCGCGTCCAAAGCCCGATTTAGAGACAAGAAACAGAGCAGCCGAATTTTAAGATGAAAAGAGAAAAAATTCTAAAAATAGCAACGCTCTTAACGAGGGTAATAAACATAATAAAGATAAAAATAAAACCTTGAACTTTACCCAACTTGAAGAACACACAAACGCAAAGGGGGGATTGGATAACTTAAAGCCAAGATAAACCGCGATAAACGATCAGATCCCAGGTAAAAATAATAATAAATAAAAAGGAACAATGCCAGCCACTACAAACGCGGCGACTGACCTAGCTGAAGCACGTGGCCAGAGCAGATGAATGGATCCAGGGAACACGCGGCGGCCTACGTCTGGAGAACGAAGGCCGAGGTTCTAATAAGGAGAAGCCGCTCAATGCCAAGGGTCTTCTGCCCGGACCTCGGGTAACAGTTCGTCACAAAGCCTTTGTCCAAGGCAGGTCCAGGGCAGGGAAGTGGAAGAGACTTACACCCGAGGATGAGGCAGGGAGAGGAAACAAGGGGAGGGTGAAGGGAGGAGGGAGGGAGTGGAATACAAGGGTGTTCAACGAGGAGAGGGAGGGAGGGAGAGGGAGAAAGAGATGAGGGAGGGAGAGAGGGAAAGGGGGAGCAAGAGAAGTGGGAGGGCGGGAAAGAGAGGGAGAGTTACGTGGGGGTAGAAGTGGGGGAGGGGAGCGAGGCGTGAGGGAGTAAGGGAGGGGCTGAGCAGAGAGTAAAGAGGGCATCATTATAGGCAACATCAGCAAATTAATAAATAAACCATTAAATTGACAGACAGCCACGCGAGCCAAGAGGAGGGTGTCACGTGCCTGGGTAGCGAGGGGAAGGGACCTGAGGGAGGGCAGGAAATAGGGGGGAGAAAGGGAGGCACACAACACACGTGGCGAAGGCACGCGCGGAGGGCCAAAAATTCGACAGGCATGTGATGGATAGACACCGTAAAGGGGGTGTGAGAGTCGAAAGGGGAGGGGGGTACGGGGCCGAGGGGAAAAGGGCCGGGCGCCACAGGCCTGGCACAACAATAGGTCTTTGTTGCACATTATCTATGCGTCTCGAGCCTGACGTGAAAGGACAAAAAAGGTCGCCGAAGGGGGAAAGATGCAACGGAGGATACAACTGTCCGCATGGGCGAGGAGGACGCTACCAGGGATCCATAACAATCAGACGATGAGACTGCACAAGCTCGCAGATGAACTCACGCAAATATGCACTTACCAAACTCTAACAAAATCGCGAATTATGAACACAAATACACTCAAACTCTAAAACCCTGCATGAGAGGTGACAAGAAACCGGAGAGGAGGGGCCATATAATTTTTTTCTCTTCGATTCACACCACCCGCTTATAGACCACAAGAGACGAACAAAAGTAGGAGGGGTGTGGCGAGCAAGTGTGGGTAGACTGGGTTTGTGGGTGTGGTCACACCCATGTCTGGCGGCTGACTACCAGGTCCGGGGGGTGGGGGGTAATCGAAATTATAGTAAACCAATAAGTGACTGACCACTTTTGATTCTTTTCCATCCCTCCCATTTTCTAATATTTCCTACGTGCTCAACAAAAAGAAATGCTAATACTTTGTCTCATTCCCCAATGCTAGTTGTGAACACACATGGCCCTGCGAACCCTCTGTCTCTGTCTCCCGTGGCCTATGTTATTCCCCAGTTCACACGTGAAGTGCCTTTCCGCTGCCCTTTTAAACCCGTCTGCTAATGTCCTACCTCGTTCGCTCCCTCCCTCTCCTCCCTCCCCCTTCCCTCCGTTCGAAGCCCAAACCACCTCCCATACCATTCATTTCCTTTCCCCTTCTTCCTCCTCTCTTTAACACCCCCACTCCATCCCCCTCCCTACCTCCCTCCCTGCAAGGAAGACAAAACACGGCCCTAATTTCCGCGTGGCCGAGGCAGCCGGAGGAAACGAAAAGCCTCTAATTTTGTAGGGAATTTAATCGCCTACACCATCCGCCCCCCCCCCCTCCCTCCTTAACCCTGGCTAGGCACAGGAATAGAAAAGGATGGAAAGGATGGCTGCGACAGAAGGATAAACAATGATACGGGTGTGCGTAAGATGGACGGAAGATGGGGACATTTTCTAGACTATTTGTGTGTCTGTCTGTCTCTGTGTATCTCCCTGCCCCGCCGCCCTATCTCCTTTCTCTCTCTTTCTCTCTCTTTCTTTCTTTTCTCTCTCTCTCTCTCTCTCTCTCTCTCTCTCTCTCTCTCTCTCTCTCTCTCTCTCTCTCTCTCTCTCTCTCTCTCTCTCTCTCTCTCTCTCTCTCGACTGGCACTCAAGACACTCAAAGAATGTACATCTGTCAGGCGCTGCAAATATGTTTTTGTGTTCCGGTGTAGCACCTTAAGATGGTAGTTGTTTGATCTGCAAAAGCCGCTAGGGTTCTAAAAATAAGGCGAGCGCCATTCAAAATTCCAAGCGTTACTCCATCATGCAGGGGAAAAACAGATCTTTTATCACTTCACTCTAGTGATGCTTACAGTGCGTGCTATTTGTGGGAGATGTCTATGTAAGAGTATATATACGTGTATAAATACTGACGAACATTTATAAATACCATCAATAAAACAAGCGAGACAACAGCGGCAACCTTACCTAATACCAGCAGCCGCCACCCCCCCTAACCAACGACACACGTGCATGCACACATATGGCTGTAGGTTCTCGTGACCTTCCTTTCAAACTTCTCCCCCCCCCCCCCCACGTCCCCTTCCCCGCGTCCTCGTCCGTGCATGGTTCTGGCAGCGGGTGTTGGCACGGTGCACCGCGCAACACAGCCATGGGGGGTTGGCGGGGCTGCCAGAAAATAAAATGCGCGCGAGCAGCCACTGTATTGCTGTTACTGTTTCCGCTGTCACTAATATTGCTGCTGCTCTTGTTATTCGAAGAGCTCGTGTGTCGCATTGAGTACCATGAAAACGGCCCGGTACATCGAAACAATTTGTAAAGAAACAACTCACTGCGCCACTCGCTCGCCAGAACTTGGCCAAAATACGTTCTGAGAGCTCATGAAAATTGAAAGTTCCACGCTGAAGCAGGGACAAAAGCGCACCACGTGTCCAGTTTATAAGCTCGCACATCCTCCGAAATGGTTGAACTGTTCTCCGTAATACATAACCTCTCTATGAAGAACATGGACGACTCTCTTCCCCTAGAACAATTCATGTTCTGAATTTTCCAAAAAATATATAAATCCGACGGTAAATTTAAAAAAAAGGCAATTGCAGTATACAGTGCGCGATCCAATCACACAAAACATCAGATTGCCATCACTTAGCAGCTCACGCAAATCGGTTCATCTCACTCTCTCCTTACCTGCCTTTGCGTTCGAGTGCGAGAACGCTGTAGCTTGCGGTTGGTCTATCTTTAGAACCGCAAAAAACGAACCGAGTTACCTGCCATTTCATGTGCACGGCTTTACCCTTGGCTGCCAGGTGGGAGGAAGAGAAAGGTACATGATTCAAGATGGGAAGGGGAGGGGGGAAGAAGACGATAACTGTTGGAAGAGAGATCAAAATATTAAGGCATGTTGTTCATAACCGAGAGAAAGGTTTAACAAACACTGAGCTCCAGGATTATACACACAGCGAGGCTCATTAGCCCTCCCCGCGCGTGCCCCTCAGTTCCTTTCGCTTACAAACTCACTAACGCACCCAGCCACGCACGTAGCTTACGCAAGGGGGGTTGGGGGTGGAGTTTCGTTTACTCGTTTTCTTTCTTTCCCAATTTATTTTTCTCATGTTTCTCCACCTTTCTTTTTCATTATACTAAAACAAAGGGTTTAAAAAAGATTGATATGCGCGCTCTACTAGCTTGTTGGATATTACCTAACCCCATCACCTACTCATTTATTCCAGTTATTTCTAGTTATGTTATGACTTCATCATAGCTCGGCATCCCACCTGAATAACTCCATTTCTGCGTCAGCGCTTGTAAAGTCCTGCTTAATTCAGAATATATGTAGCATATGAACAGAACAACGACCTCCACCCCTCTGATCTCGCACACATCATATAACGACGAAAGAGACAAAAAATAACACAGAAACTAATAAAAGAAGGAGAACATGGGAAATCCAAGGTGTTCTGCGGCGTAGGCAACCCGATCCCACTTGACATCTTCACGGTTTCTCAGAGTGGCATGCTAAGGAGGCGGAAATGTAGAGATGACAGCAGTGTGGAGCAGCTGGCGGCTGAGGTGGATGAGCGAGCACTTTGGAGATGACAAGTGATGTGGAGGCTGTCGGAGCCGCGTAAAAGCTGTTGGTGAGTAAGGCGACGACGAGCCAACGAGACGGCCTTCACCATCCTCGGGAACGTCTACCCCCGTTACAGTTATTAGCATCGACCATGGGGCGAAAAGGGGGAAATAATAGACACGGCGACCTTCACAACCCTCGGGAACGTCTACTCGCGTTACAATTATCTGCATCAACCATGACATAAAAATGACGTGGGACAAAAAAGAAAGGCGGCCTACACAACCCTCGAAAATGTCTCCTCGCCTTACATTCTCTCGCGCCAACCGGACCACAAAAAAAAAAATCTCGCGCGTCATAAGTACCCGCCATGGTTTCGCGTCACCGGAGAACACGGATAAACAGCCTTCGTTCGCATCATCTGGCGGTTCTTCTCCCCGGCCGAAGGAGCGGTGCGTGCGAGACAGCTGCTGACGCGGCGACAAATACACACGCACAAAGGCCTGGGTCTGTGGATGGCCAGGTGGGAAGGAAGTGGCTTCTTAAGAGCTCCGAGATGACTGCTCGTGTGCATCAAGGACTTCACAAGAGGCCTCAGGGGCGGAGTACACAGAGTACTGTTCAAGGGGGTCAGAAAGTACGAGTCTTGCGTTAATGCCTTAGCCTAACGTCTTCGCTGACAGACGGCAATGGAAAAAAAAGTCCGTATGAGCATTTATATGTATATGTATATGTATATGTATATGTATGTGTATGTGTATGTGTATGTGTATATGTATATGTATGTGTATGTATGTATGTGTATATGTATGTGTATATGTATATGTATGCGTGTGCGTGTGTTTGTGGGCGCGCTTGCATGCGTGTGTACGTGCGTGTACAGTAATACACAAGGTAGAACCGAGGGAAAAGAAGAGTTAGCGAGGTCCGGGGTGGGGGGTGGGGGGTAAAGAGGTCCGAGGCATGATAATGAACTGAATCACAAAGGGGTTGGCGGCATGCTAATGAGCCGAAGCACAAAGAAAAGCTAGTCACCTTCACAAAAAAGAAAAGAAAAACAAAATGTAGCGAGAGACGGCATCCAGCCGGCTGATAAAATCCAGCGGGCAGATAGATGGAGAGAGGGAGAGAGGACCAATGATGAGGGAAGAGAGAAAAAGCGAAGTAGTTAAATGAACGAAAGGAAGGGAAGGAAATCGAAGGGACAGGCGGAGCACATAAATAGCACTTCATAAACCGGGGAAAGGTCACGGGTTGAATAAATAAACATAAACGTGAGGGTCGCCGGTAGTGCATCCATTTTGCTGCGGGGACGAGGCGATAAGGTTATAAAGAAAATCGAATAAATTACACGAGAGACGGAAGACGCGGGAACAAAAAAAAACGATAAGTGGAGGAATAGGAGGGGGCGAAGGAGGATGACGATTATGATGGAGGAGGAGGAGGAAGATGGAGAGGTGAAGGGATGAAGGAGTAGGTGGGTGATAAATGGAGGGACGATAGAATAAGGCGATGGATAAAACATGGAGAAAGGAATAAATTAGATAAAAAGGGATAAAAAACGAACAAAGGCACGGGCAACTCCCCAACCTGATTGATTAGATGATAGGGCCACGAGATCATAAATGTGTGTGGTATTTTACCCTGAGGGTTTGATTGAGGATGAGCCATTGATGGGGTGACAGCTGGCTCCTGTGCGAGCCGCTCTGAGTACATAACCCGTTATGCTGGTATGCGATCACTTATTGACAAGCAGGTCGCCTCAGCCAATAATTTATTGCCTTTTAATAGCGGCTGATTAAAGCAAAATCGATGAAGGTAGCAGCTACGCTCTATAAAACACACGCGGCAGTCCATCTAGAATGCACGGTCAGCCACACGCTACCCGGCATAGACGTGTAATGACGCGTCTGGTAATCGGCAAACTGGTAACTCTGCCGTTACTGTCAGGCAGTCTATGAATGAAGGCGTGTGTACGATGAACAGCAGGGGGTCGACGGAGGGGGTTGGGTCTTGGGGTTAAGGGGAAAGGGGGGAGGGGAGTATGTGTGTTAGGCGAGTAGAATGAGCTTATAGGGGATTATTGTTGTGTTTGTCTACATTGTTAGTGAACATCAGGAGAGGTGGTGGGAGGGGGGGAGGCCTAAGATTAGACAAGATTGTGTAATAGGGAAATGTAAACCAATGGCTTTCTCTTTTTCTTTTCTTTTCCCTTTTCTCATCATTTACTTCAGCTTCCTTAGCCTAAGGCCATTCCGACGGATCAATGGCACTCCATTTTCTCCCCCACCCCCCTCGCCAACCCCCTTCCCTTTTGAACGAATGAATGTGAGTGTGAGTGTGTGTAAGTAGGCAGGTAACCCGACCTCTTCTGCCCAACGGCTTAACTCTTTATAATTGCCTTCCCAGACACATGGCCGCTTAATACCTGCTGGCTTCGCTTCACTTGCATCCACCGCGGAATACGGAGATTCGCTGCGCCCTTGCACTGTGGCTTCTTTCCCCGTCAACGAAACATGCAGTCCTTCGCTAGCCTTATTAACTCATTAAAGCATTAAATCTCCCATTGGCCTTGTTAACCCTTTATTAACGATGCAAATTTTAATCCCCTCACTTCACTACGCAAAATTATAGTCTTCATTGGTCTTATTCACCCTTCCTTGCCCGCCCCTTCTTCGAAATGACTTCCTTATAGCCATTGAGAGAGAGAGAGAGAGAGAGAGAGAGAGAGAGAGAGAGAGAGAGAGAGAGAGAGAGAGAGAGAGAGAGAGAGAGAGAGGAAGAGAGAGAGAGAGGAAGAGAGATAGGAAAAGAGAGAGATAGGAAAAGAGAGAGGAAGAGGGAAAAGAGAGAAAGAAAAGAAAAAAATATATATATATACATATACACATATATACATATATAAATACATATATAAATACAAACATACATACATATATAAATACATACATACATACATACATACATACATACATACATACATACATACATACATACATACATACATACATACATACGTGTGTGTGTGTGTGTGTGTGTGTGTGTGTGTGTGTGTGTGTGTGTGTGTGTGTGTGTGTGTGTGTGTGTGTGTGTGTGTGTGTGTGTGTGTGTGTGTGTGTGTGTGTGTGTGTGTGTGTGTGTGTGTGTGTGTGTGTGTGTGTGTGTGTGTGTGTGTGTGTGTGTGTGTGTGTGTGTGTGAGCGAGTGCCAGAAGAGGAAGGGAAACTAATAAAACGGAAATACAAACAAAGAGTAAAGCTGGCCGCCACGAATAGGGTGTGTAGAAATGTCAGAGAACGAGAGGGGAAGGGCTAGAGGACCCAAGGAATTTACAGGAGAGAGAAACAAAGGCAAATATATTTATACACACGGAGGGAGAACAGTAGAAAGAGTAGTTTTTCGTTAAGAATAAATTGATGATGATGATGATGATGATGATGATGATGATGATGAGAAAAAATAGCAGCAGCAGCAGAAGTTCAATAAGAAAAAATGAAAATATTAAATAACAAAGAAAGTGCAAAATAAAAGAAGATAATTGAGAAAAGGAAAAGCAACAGAAGAAAAGGAAGCGAATGAGAAATAGGTCTGTGTACAGACCCAGCGTCGCAGTATTTTGAAACCTGAGAGGCAGCGCGTGCACCGTGAGATCCGCCGCGTCAGCCGTCCCCGAGTGAAGCACCAGCGCCCTGTGGCTCGCACGAGACGGCTGCCGTGCCGTGGCACTCCCCTTGGCCTCTCTCGGCTCGCGGAGGTACATGGCAGCTGGCTCTCTTTGGCTCGTGTCTCTTATCATCTCGCCCTCAAAGGTATAACGTGTCATATGTCTGCCATGCCGCTTTACTGAGGGAGGCGGAGTGCGAGAGGCCACACGGCACGCATGAGGACGCAGGGATGACAGATGGCTCGGTGCGGCTCACTTCAAAGGAGGAAAAAAAACGATGATATACTGTGATCTACCCCAATATACTATGATGCACGCAGTACGGACTACGTGTGCTATGGAAAGCACGTCGAAACGCACGGAATAAAAGTAGGAAGCGACGACTGTGATTTGAAGCTGCCGAGTCGTGGAATGCGTAAAGATGATTTTATGAAGCCGTACAGCGGAGGCAGCGAACGCACCACACGCACTCCTCCTGCACTCCACAACCCATTCCCTACATAAAGTAAGTACAAATTAAACTTAGAAAAGTAAAAATGCAATAAGATAAAATCACGATACAAAAGTAAATCATAGTATCGGTCGTTCTATCTGACAGATACTGCAAACGAGTAGTATCGGACCAGTAAACCAGTATCTCGCAAGCCCAAAAGATAACTCATGCGCTCTTGCAGATAGATCCCGGCGGTGCCACAGCCTAATCCCGTCATAACATGCAACATTGCACGCGACAGCTAAACGAACATCATGAGTCGGCAATGTACACATCTACCTTTTTTCTCCTGGCATTTCTCATCTCGTGTGTTTTAATCTCTGTATTCGCCGAGTGACGAATCTGTTGCTACCTCGGGCGTGAGGCTTCATGCGTTACTCAGATTCCGTGGGAGTGACGAGAGAGGGCGAAGCAGAATGGCGGCGGAGATGGGCAAAGAGGGTAGGGGAGACGGAATGTGACAATCATCGAGATAATTAATAGAGAAGAAGGTAGGACGATGGGAGGTCAGAGTGAGGACGAGGAAGAACGAAAGGAAGAGAGGAAATGAAGAAAGGGGAGTGAAAAAAGTGAAAATACATGAAAATAATGAAAATAGGGTGAACATAGAGGTAAACAACGAAAAATAAGAAAAGGGAGGAGGAGAAGTAGGAAGAGGAGGAAGAGGAGGAGAAGAAAAAGAAACAAGCAGTGGTATAGGCAGCAAGAAAACAAGTCAAAAGACTGACCAAAACAGACCATCTAACTTCAAACGAGGGACATTACAAGAACATCTATTTCCAGAAGATGACGAAGGGGACACGTGGCCGACGACTCCCACAGCAACACGACCCGGGCTAATTACGGATACGGTTGTTGTCGTGGATCAGCAGCAGCTTAAACCGCGTGTCGTCGGATGAGAGCCATGTGCCTCCCTCCCTAGCGCTGTACTCGACAAATGCTTCGGAGAAAGGGCGAGATGGTGCCGCCGGGAGGGGGAACAGGCCTTTTCAATCCTGTAGCATAAATATAGATAGAATAAAAGAAAATCTGGTGATAAAACTTATGTATTCTATCATGCCAGTAGGGATCCAGATAATAAAAGACAAACAAAAGTAATAACAAAAAGAGCCCCGGGACAAAGAAAAGACATTCGCCACACTCCTGATCCGGCATTTCCTAAAAACAGGCGAGCAGGACCTTCCCCACGAATGACTCCGGCGGGCAAAGAAGGCCTACAAGGGGCGGCGGGACGGAACGCCAGTCCACACCCGGGGAGGATAAGCCCGCGACGAGAGCGAGGATCACGTACTGGTAGTCGCGAATCCACTCTTCATCAGGGCCACTTCGCCGCCTCTCAAAGACGCCAATAAGAGGCGCTTTTGTTAGCTGAAGTTTCCTTGGCATCGAGAATATCAGGATACTAATGCCCTGTGTGCGTAAGTTGTATTCCGTATTCTATTTACATACTGAAATATCTTATATCTGAACGATCACAGAAAACAAGAACAGAAAACAAAACCAGGCCCCCTGTCTGTCACAATGCCGCCGTCAGGTATGAACAATAAGCCTCATAATTCCGCCTCGTCAGCCAGCAATTAAACTTCCCCTAAACTTCATTTTTCATCAAACCTTCCATCGACCTCACCTCCTCCTCTCTCCCCGAGACAATGGCCGAATCCAGCAAGGGTTAGGCAAGAGAGAAGGTGGGGGAAAAGCATCAACGCAATGGGGCCTCCCGTCGATCAGAAAGTAACCGCATGTCGTCCTTTCCTCATTTAATACACTTTCTGCCATCTTCTTGCCTCGTCTACCCATTGTCTTGCCACCTCCATCTACCGCCTTTCCTCCTCCACCCACTGCCTTGTCTCCTCCATCCATTCATCGCCTTGCCTCCTCTACCCTCTATCCAAATCGTCGTTCCTTATCAATATCCCCCTCTGCGAAGAACATAAAACATCAAAACAGTCCCCCTGGAGTGGCCATTCCCCCCATCTTGAAATGACTGTCGGTACAACGTGAGAATTTCCTTAAGAGCGCCCCACGGGGAGATATCAACCATATTCGCGAGGGGGGGGATGAAGCGAGGGGAGGCGGAAGGGGAAAGGGTGAGTGGCTATCGCAGGCAAGAGGGGACGAACCCGGAGGGAGGTCACCGCCAGGGATGTGAGTAAGGGTCATAATGCTGGTCATTACACGGAGCTTATCGACCATATCCAACGTAGGGAGGAAGGGGAGGGGAGGGGAGGGAGCCTCCTCCTAGATGGGCGATAAAGGACGAGGGGGGCAGTTGGTGGTGACGGACGACGCCTTCCCGAGGGCCTTCGGAGGGAGCACGACTACGCGGAGCGTCGAGGGGGAGAGCCAATCTATTGGGAAGGGCGGACGGCTTATCTTTGGAGAGGGAAAGTTCACAGGAAGGAAAGGTGGAGGAGGAGGTGACAGGCAAGGGGAAAATAAAAGCGAGAAAAGGAGAAAGAGAAAGGAAGAGACAAACAGACAGAGACAGAGTTAGAGATAGCAAGATACTGTGAGGCTGAGAAACCGAGAAACAATTCCTCCCTCATTAACAAACTCATTACCACGGATCAAGGGCAAAGCCAGCATCTGAGCGCCAGCTGTCACACGCTCGTCCGTCGCCGCCTCCGAGGTCGTGGGAGCTCCTCCACGCCTCCGCAAAACACCTCACTTCCAGCTTCATGAACCACTAAGCTGATCTTATCTCATGACTCACGCTGCAGAGACAAGCGCGAACCTCGCTGCGAATCCGCTTAAAAAATGTTACTGGTTTTAGGTCATTCCAACACCAAGAGGCGAGAGAGAGAAAACAAGGCCACCGAGGGACAAATCACACACAAACCAGTGAGCAATGCACGAAGTCCGTGGACTTTCTACGCATACCCGGTTCTTCATTTCTTCCCATATCACGCGTTGAGTCACCCGCCCTCTTTTCCCGCAACCCTCCCCGCCATTCCCTCTGATGACAAGTGGGCGCGGGGAGGATTCTCCTAGCCGAGCCCAACAACCGCCCACTCCTGAAGGCTCCAATTGCCCGTGATCCGCTACATATCATCCCGACATCTGCTCCTCCGTCACTTCCATCACTTTCTATGAGGTCTCCGGGATGAACGACCGGGATTTTTCAGGCTACACATTGTTGGTCGTGGGAAAAGCGGTGTATATGAAGGATGCATGGGAGGAGGAGGAGGAGGAGGAGGAGGAGGAGGAGGAGGAGGAGGAGGAGGGAAGAGGAGAGAAGAGGAATAGTCGACGAAGGCGAAGACAAACACGCTACAGTCAAAACGAGAAGCAGAAGAAAAAGAAAAATAAGACAACTGCAACAACACAAATACGAATAAGAGAGAATAAAAAAAACGCCGGCCATCGTACAAAAAAAAGTAAAAGAGTAAAAATAAACAAAAGACGATGACACTCTCTACAACGCCCCGCTCACATTTGTAAGTGGGCGTGAAGAGCACAGTAGCAGCGCCGAGTGGCCAGCTGTCGTAGCAGCCGACACAGTAACACGACCTTCATCAACATAGTCGTTAACATTGTAGCCCTAGCCAGCCTGTGCACCCCAATTAAACGTTCATTATGCCGCAACGAGAACGCCCAATTAGTTAAAATTTCATCCATCCATAAAAGCGTTAGCCGAGCCCGAACGACGCTTTAAAACGCCCGCTGAATTTGGTCGACGGGCGCAGAAGGAAGGGCTGGGACAGAAGGGGAGGAGAGCGAAAAGCACTGAATGTGAAGGAAGGGGAGATAAGAATGAGGAGAGGGGAAAGAATGGGAGGAGAGAGGGGAACGAACAGGAGGACAGGGACGGCCGGGGAATCGGAGGTGAGGGAAGAGCAAGAATTGGAAAAAAGGAGCGATTTGATAAAGCAAGTGACGGAATGTGAGGAGAGGGGTAAGGATAAAACTTAAAAGAATGAGAACGTAAAAAGAAGATAAAAGGAAAAGAGAGAGAGAAGCAGAGAATGGAAGAGGGGAGAAGCGGTGACCAGTGCCCCCCTCCCGCCAACAGCCATAAGCACTCTACCCAAGCGTCGTCAGGAATCGCTAATCACCTCGTCACTGCCCTCCTGTACCAACAGCACTCGCCTGAATTGTTACTTACCTTGACCCTGATCCCGCAATTTATTATCCGTCTACCCCCCCCCCCCTCGCCCCCTCGCTCACAAAAAGGCGAGCAGCAGCAAGAACAGCAGCAAGAACAGCGCAAAGAGCAGCGAAGCAACTTCTCCGGCTAATTATGACTAATGACCCCAGCCATCGTAAACAGGGCCACAGTATCGTAAATTCGCCCGCTTTATTATCCCTCCGCGTTCATAATTATTTCATTACCCGGCTTAATTATCGAGCCCCATTCGCACGCACTTCGCCTGCTTTCGCCTAGCCCTTATTTACCTTCAATCCTGCTTGCACTCGACTGGCGCTGCTTGTGTCGCACGGACAGTGCCTTTATCTATTCCCTTTCGCCGCAGATGGA
>BOPN01001530.1:272500-287600 GCA_017312705.2 Penaeus japonicus
CCCATCTCCGCCCCGCCCCGCCCCCGACTTCCTTTTACGAAAACGCTTTGCTGCTCCTGCACTACGCGATGCAGCAGTACCTCTTCTTCCCCTTCACTCTCTTGTGTTCCCCTGAGACGGAAGAAAATAATCAGATCTCAAATCTCAAATCAGATACAAATAAAAAAAATATCTATATATATGAACAAAGAAGAAAAGAAACACAGCGGCAACCACTACGCACACGCACACTCAACACTCCAAGTCACTGGAGAACTTGTGCAAACCAGACCTGCACCAAGCACTGCAATCATCAACGCCGCTAAGAAATATAAACTCGAGAGACCAAGATCGAGAGACGGCGCCACAAAGGAGCCGGGCAGAGTCTAATTTACATCAAACTTTATTAATCACTGGGCCTGTGCCACAGACTCGATAAACCTGCCTTGTACCACGTCGTATCGACCCCGAGACCCCGAGCAAGGAACGCGGTCACTGAGGTTCACGCTGGGGTCTCGCCGGGTCCCTTCCCGCCGCCCTCTGACCCACGACTTCCCCTTCTGTCCCCTCCCATGGTCCCTTCTGCCCCCTCCCATGATCCCTTCAGTCCCCTCCCTCTATGGAAATAGTCTTTCATTACATTTCTCTCCGGGAAATCTATACACCATTAACCACATCAGATAATCCCGCCACCATATCCTGCACCGCCATCAAGTAATCAACATCCACCAAGGGGCAACACCATAAAACAACCCCACGCAGCAGAAACCCCAAACCTCAAGCTCACTCACCGCCTCGTCCTTCTGCAGTCGATCCACCATGGGGACACAAACCAAGCAACTCACCTGGAAAAGGGAGAAAGATAAACATTAGTACAAATAACAAAATTGGAACAGAAAATAAGATAACACTATAATACACACGCGGTGATCGCTAAAAAGACAATGCACCATAATCATCTTGCAAGACATAAATATCGCCTTGCAATGCCCCTCCACAGCGGCAATGACTTCTGTCCCGGATGCCATGCCGGGGAACTCTGTACTTAGGAAACATTTTTCTCCTCAAACGCTTTTATGTGTGTGTCCTTCTTGCACTCACTGTTTGGAATAAGAATAACTACCGGAGTCTTTCTTTGTGGTCTAGACTACGGTAGGAGATACTTATTCACTACATGATAGCTATTATGCCACTGTCCGTCCCTCTGTGTTTATTCAAGTCTGCCTGTGGCTGTATATGTCTCTTGTCAAACAAGGTTCTCTGGCAATTAATGCAACACCCGCAAACCTCAATAACAAAAGATTAAAACATAAACTGAGTGAGATAATGGCAGCAATAAAATTATACTGCTCCCGAGGCTACAATCACGATCTTATTAAAGATGTAAACATAGCTGTGGTAAAATCCTACGTTCTCCTCGTGTAAACAATGTGGAACATTAACAAGTACAGATTCAGTAAACATCCAAACACACAAGCCCACACACAGATACGCACACGCACATGCAAACGCACACACCGGTAGAATTACACCTAGTGGTGAAACAACAGCTTCAAGGTTCGGTGAGAGAAACGTCAGCAAACAGCCCCCCCCCCCCCAACAGCTACCAAACTCGCCCTCATCGTCCCCTCATCTTCCTCTTTCTCTCTTCCCGTCATTGTTATTCATTATCATTGCCCACCGTCTTCACGACTCGCTGAACTACGGCCTGGGTAACGAACACTGAACAGAGACTTCCGACACTTGTTATTATTAAGTTTTTGGGATTATTTACTCAGATCATTGATATTTCTTTTACGCGGAGATCTAGCATCTCTTTACTATGGAAAAATAAAGGATAAAACCAGTAAAAGTGGGGAATCTACGACATGCACATACATCACGATCTTCATAATTTCCAGTGATGATGAGTCTAACTGCATGGTCACAGCCATCATCATTACTGCCATCCCAATCATCACTACCACAGAAATCACCACACTTTTTAGCCACCACGAACGTGCCAATTTCGATGAAAGATGCGCCTCAATTCACGAACAGCCAATCTAAACAACACACGTATACGTAAACAAAAAAATAAACAAGCACTAATCCAGCAAATGAAAACAACAAGAATAAAAACATTATGTACACTATTGCCTAAAGCCCACGTCAATATGACTCTCTCTCTACCTCTCTCTTTCCCCCTCTCACTCCCTCACTCACTCTCCATTCACCCACACATTAAGGTGTTGGGGACACCCTTATCGTACCCAGGTGGAGTCGGTGATCGCGATTCACGCCACCGCTGCGCCGCCTGTCAACACGCGAGCCGAGCGCAAGATGCACACATTTATCAATCCAAAGGTATAAATAGAAATGTTTACGGTCCCATTACACCTTGAGCTTCTTGCGTCGCCGCCGTGCATGCATTCACTGTCGGGTTTTATTTTCTTTGAGAGTGGGAGGGGGGGGAGTGAGACGAAGAGAAGAGAAGAGAAGAAATGAGGAGAAGAGAAGTGTGCGTGTGCGTGTGCGTGTGCGTGTGCGTGGGCGTATGCGTGTGCGTGTATATTCGCGCGCGCGTCTATGCTAGTAAATGCAAGCATACGTGCAAGCGTACATTTACGTATGTGTGCGTGTGCGTTAAAACGTCAAGATTAATAAAGCCGCGTGGTTCGAGACTGACAGCCCTTGCGCGCAGATGGATTCTTTCCTTACACACCAGTTTAATTTCATTCAGACAACAGACGACACGTAACCACTACACAGCAACAACAGATAACTCCAATTACCCTTGCCAATAACGCAGAGTGCCAAGGGTGGGCGGGGGAGGGGGAGGTGCATAGTGTCAGGCAAGCGAGTGTGCGAACGATGCAAGAGACGTGACCTGTGCATGTGTCAAGTGCTTGCAATAACGCTGCAAATTTCAATTACCGTTCTGCCAGGACGGTGTGAGCGAGAGGGCGCGAGAGGGAAGGGTTCATGGAGTGGGGAAAAAAGAGAAAAGAAGAAAGGATTGAGGGATGGGATGGGATGAAGAAGGGAAGAGAAAGGGGAAGGGACAGGTACGAGAAGGGAGGGGGGAAGGGAAGGGAAGGGAAGGGAAGGGAAGGGAAGGGAAGGGAAGGGAAGGGAAGGGAAGGGAAGGGAAGGGAAGGGAAGGGAAGGGAAGGGAAGGGAAGGGGAGGGGAAGGGAAGGGGAACGGGGAAAGGGAACGGGGAAAGGGAAGGGGAAAGAAAGGGAAGGAAAAGAAGGGAAAGGAAAGGGAATAGGAAGGGGAAAAGGAATGGGAAAAGGAATGGGAAAAGGGAAGGTAATAGGAAAGGGAACAGGAAAGTGAAAAGGGAACAGGAAAGTGAAAAGGGAAGGGAAAGTGAAAGAGATGGGGAAGGAAATGAAACAGAAAAGACGTGCAAAGAGAAACACAGCCTAGACAATGAAAAGTGAAGAAACGACATGCGGAAAGAAAAAGAGAAAGAAAAGTAAAAAGTAAAAAGTTAGACAAAAAGGAAGTAAAAAAATGGACGGGCAGGTCTGGGTGAGAAAGAATAGATAGATAAAAGAACAAGTTTGGAGTCGTGCACTGCCATACTGCGAGGGTGTAAACAGACGAGCAGGTCCGGCCGGTAATACTGCACCTCCACCCCTAGGCCCTCGGGGGTGGGGGAGGGTGGGGGAGCAGAGGGGACAAGGATACGGGCGATACTCGTATAACATTTCCACGATCTAAAGGACCTCGCCAGTATCAATCCCGCGCTCTGGTGGCATTCATTCCGTCTCCATCTCCCTCGCCGCAATCGACCAAATATCATCATCCCACTCCGACCCGCTCCCTCACTCCCCACTCCAAAGCCCTTGGACGGAGCCTCAGCTGTCGACGCGACGCCCGGCTCGGCGGAAGTGTCAGGTGGGAGGCGGGCGACGCTCACCCTCCGCACGCACTGGCGACCCAAC
Source organism: Penaeus japonicus (assembly GCA_017312705.2). NCBI lineage: Eukaryota > Metazoa > Arthropoda > Malacostraca > Decapoda > Penaeidae > Penaeus > Penaeus japonicus. The sequence goes on from BOPN01001530.1 coordinate 276,417, forward strand.
TCCCACCTGCACTCGAACACACTCTGATGCCGATTACAAACCCTGTCTGCATCTCTCTCTCTCTCTCTCTCTCTCTCTCTCTCTCTCTCTCTCTCTCTCTCTCTCTCTCTCTCTCTCTCTCTCTCTCTCTCGTCTTCTGCAACTTCACCGCTGCAGTCACCTCCGTCAGCCTTCAGAGTGACTGAGCGTTGATCCTCTGATTTAATCTAACTGCTATCTCTGGCCTTTATTTCCCCGCAGTCCAACAGCAAATTCTCTCTCCTTTGCTTTCTTTTCTCCTCTCTAGCGACCCTCCCGCCCATCCCCTCCGACTGTTTGCCTCCCGGGGATCAGGAACAATGTCACGTTTTCACCCACGAAAACTTTCGCAAGAGTCAGCGAGGCGCCGACCGCCGTAGATTGTCAATTCTTTCCCTTCTCCTTGGCCGCCTGCATCCCCCTTCCGTCAACCTCTCCCTGCTCTGAGCCTACTGCCCCCTCCCCCTTCTGTATACATCTATACCTATATGCATCCCGTAATTCCTCCCTCGTCAAATCCGCGCATCACACACGAGCCTCCCCAGCTGGCCGTCGTGCCATCTGCCCCCGCCTCCAGCCCACGGGCGAAGGAAGCGGTCATGCACGTGGGCGTCCGTGACACAGCAAGTACAGGCATTATGCCTCAACCTTGACGCCGTAAATGGTGTGCAAGCATGCGAGCCTCGGGGCTATTCAATAACCGGCCAATTACCAGCGGCGGGACGGCGAGCGCGACCGGCCATGCACATTCAACCGCCACTGCAAACACAGGGCGCGCACACGCCTCCATGACGCAAGGCCTGCTGCAAGAGGCTCGGGGATGGCAGGGGATAGTGATACTTAGGGCCAGGCATTATTCACGTGCTTATGGAAAGTGCACCTCACTCCGTTTAAATAGTACTAACAAGAAACATAGTTCAAGAAAGAATACAAAATAAAAACGACACCGCACAATTAACACCCTATAATCAGTCCCTCAGACTTCCCCAAGAAGCCAAGAGGTCGTCGTGACAACATGAAAAAAATCACAGCGTCACGCGCTGGCTTTAGCCTTCCCGGAGAGGGTCAGGAAATAACCTTTTGTACGGTGACCCCCAGGTGACCTTACCTCCTACCCTCGGTCGAGCAACTCCACGGCAACAACCACGGGAAGTCAATACAATGCCAACCGTGCGTCCCACACCAATTGGAAACAACGTCATCGACAGGAAAACAAAAACCACGACCACAACGACGACTAGAAAGTCCACCCGAAAATCCCATCCCACAAGCAAAATGACCACGTCGGGCATATAACACCAACTGCAAATGCAACAAGCACACAGGCTTCCGCCAATTCCACTAATCCGAAGGCATTGCAAGGACCGGGAATTTCCTCAGCGGAATGCCCTTCACTCCACGTCGGATTTCCCTCCCTTCCGCCGAGCGTCCCGCAACCTTAGGCGTCCGAGGGAGAAGCGATCGGATTCCACGCCCCTCTGCAGTTTCCCCGCGGCGGGCCAATTCCCACGAAGACAATCAAAGGGTAAAACCTCCTTCCTACATCGTAAAACCAACAAAGCAATCGGTAACATGAGGAAATCACTACCCCTCCCCCACACACACACACACAAAAGGCAAATGTGACGGACGCGATGACCTACGGGATTGCCACAAGTCTAATCAACCGAGCTTACGATCTATCACGATATTAACTAACCATTACGGCTCTCAACCAACAAATAAACTCGACTATTTTCCGCCTCGGAAGAAAAAATAAAAATCAGGATAGAATAAAACAATTGCTGGCGTCTCAACAACCGACAAAAAGGGGGGGAGGGGAATAAAATAGCGATCCACCCTCCCTTTTCTAATCAATTTCCCTTTTCTCCCCTCCGTCATCCCTCCCCTTTCTCTCGAGCTCCAACGCCCAACTTCATCGCGTGGCCCAGATTTGCGTTAATTCTCATCTAAACGATACAACACAAATCTCCGCCAGAAACCCAAATCCTATTTCGTGTCCAAGTGAGAGAGAGCGCAGGGAGACGAGGAAAAGAGGGAGAGAGGGAAAGAGAGGGCGAAGAGAGGGAAAGAGAGGGCGAAGAGAGGGAAAGAGAGGGCGAAGAGAGGGAAAGAGAGGGCGAAGAGAGGGAAAGAGAGGGCGAGGAGAGGGAAAGAGAGGGCGAGGAGAGGGAAAGAGAGGGCGAGGAGAGGGAAAGAGAGGGCGAGGAGAGGGAAAGAGAGGGCGAGGAGAGGGAAAGAGGGCGAGGAGAGGGAGAGAGAGGCAAAAAGAGGGAGAGGAGAGGGAGCGGGAGAGTGAGGGAGTGAGGGAGGTGGAGAGAGGGAGGGACAAAGAAAGAGAGGAAAGGAGAGAGGGGAGAGAGGGAGAGAGAGGAGAAAAGTGGAGAGGGTGGTAGAAGAAGAGAGATAAGTAGAGGAAGAGAGGGAAGGAGAGGAAGGGAGAGACTCGGGGTAGAGAGGGAGAGTGGGAGGTAGAGGGGTAGAGAGGGAGAGTGGGGTGTAGAGAGGGAGAGAGGGGGGGGAGAGAGGGGGGTAGAGAGGGAGAGAGGAAGGGAGAGAGGGAGGGCAGTGAATCCGTACTCATCTTTATCTCACTTTCCGAGACGTTTGTTCAAGCCTTCCAGCTCACCACCCCCCTCCCCCCTCCTCCATCCATCCCGACCACGTTCGTCTATCTCAAATCACCTATCAATCCAGGTTTCAATTATCAACCCGGAGTCGCTTCAATCCTTTAAGATTTCTTTTATTGCAGAGAAGGCGCCGGCAGTATATTATGTCCCAGGAGGCCGGCAGGCAAGATACGGGAGAGGGGGGGAGGGTGGAAAGGAAGGAGGAAGGGAGAGAAGATGGAAACAAAAGAGGGAGGGAGGGAGGATGGAAAGGAATGAAGAAGGGAGAAAGGATGGCAATGAATGAGGGAGGGAGGGACTATGGAAAGGAAGGAAGAAGGAATGAAGGGTGGGTGGTAGGGAAGGAGGGAAGAGGGAAAGGAAGAAAGGAAAGTGGAAAGGAAGGAGGGAGGATAGAAAGGAAGGAGGGAGGATAGAAAGGAAGGAGGGAGGACGTAATGTAATGGGGGTGGGTGGAAAGGAAGAGGGGGGAGGGGGGGAGGGAGGGGGGAGGGAGGGAGGGAGGGAGGGGAAGGAGGGTAAGGTAGAGAAGACGGAGAAGGAAGGCGCAGGAAGTGTCAAAAGAAACGGGAAAAGGGGAATGTACGAAGAGAGAAATGATGAAAAGGGAAGAATAAATTGAAAGTATACAAAAAGTAAAAGAACGAAGACGTCCGCGAGAGATGAATGGAGATTAAGAACCACCGGCCGGATGGAGATCTCGCAGCCCTCACTTCAAAATTCTTGGTCTCGCCGTCGAATACATCAACCTCCAAAGTTACTGAAGCATTAATCACACAGTCGGTAACCCCTCCCTACCCTCCCCTACCCCCGTCTTTTCCTCCGCTCAATCTCTCTCTCAATCACCCACTCACTTCTCCCTCTTGGTCTCTGTCAACGTTTCCCCTCTGGTCCTCCACTGCACTCATAGGCTGCCTCTCTCTCACGCCTATTCCTCATACGCCGCCCACAATCTCGAGCCTTTTTCTTCTTACGCTGCCCACATCCCTGCGTCCCAGCTACCAGATTCATTATGATTTATCCCTTCCTTCCCCACTGCTACAGCGTTCCTCTTCTTCCCATCCTGTCTTCCCTCTTCTCTTTCCTCCTCCTCCTCCTCCTCCCCCTGCCTTGTTTCTCTCTTAAGACCCTCCTCGTCGCCACCCGAGCGGCATCAGACCTGCCATCTTGAATCCCTCTTCGACAGCCCTCCTCTTTCCTCTCGCCGGCGGCTCTCGAGCTCCCCTCGTCCATCAGCGGGTCATGAACCATTCCTCTTGTGAATCGACCTGACGTGAACTCTTGCAGGGGCGCACTAGTTCCCCTTGACAACCTGCTCTTCCACGTTCACTCCCTCACTTACTCGCTCTCTCTCTCTTCCTCTTCCTCTTACTAACTTTGTTTGTACTCTCTCACTCCTCGACTCGGGTCATTCATTTTGCAAACAAGTATTTTACATTGCTTCGTTATTTCCTTAGATATTTTTGACGTGCTCCTGCACACGTTTTCTCGTCCTCCTCCCTATTGTATAGCCTTGTCATCCCGACTAAATTCCTCATTCTCTCCTCTCCTTATGATATTCACTTTGGCCAACGACATTTTCACCAGCCCGACGTCACTGCCCATAAAAAGTCGTGATGTAATACAGTCATCAGAGACACAGCATGCATTATCATTTCTATCAATTTCTTTCTCTCATTATTTTCCTTAGGCTTATTGCCCTCCCCCCCATTTCCTTTGCCTTTATGTACTGCCTATTGAGAGAATAGGATTTACAAGGAATTATCTGACAACAGCAAATCCACTGTGTGTGCCAGATGACGCAGGTGGCCTACTGTTGGCACTGGCAACAGAGAGGAGTTATGTTTACGTTCGTCTATCAGCATTAGAGTGATGTATCCGTACGTAACTCGGTATACACACGAATGCTGACAAGCCCTCAGTTTATGTACAGTGCGGAATGTATATATCGTATTTTACACGCCACTGGGGAAGAGCGAGCAGGAATCTGAAGGAGCAGGAAGGGGGAGAGGAGAGAAACCTCCCCAACTTTCGGGCTATCGCTTTTTTATATTTTATTTTCCTTCTCCTTTCTCTTCTCTTCAATAACTATTGACCGGCAGAGGTTTATCGCGCATCCGCATGCCTCCCCGACCTGCCAAGATAAACACCTCGCCCCGACGGCCTTTCATGGGCGTTCAGAAAAGCAGCGCCCTCACTGACCCGTTTCCTTCGCCCTAGCCCTCCCCTCTCTCTCTACCTCTGCCTACCTGCAAGCGACTGCACTCGCCCCCTCGAGTCTTTGTGCCTCGGGCACTCGAAGTGTTCACAGCATAAACACAGGTGCATTCACCTCGAATACTACCATTATTTCTTTACTCATTCATCAACACAGAGCCCGCGCTTCCATTCAAAACGTGTCTCATTCATAGCTCATCGATCCACAAGAGCGACACTCCACCGCAAGCACCATCGCCACCACTTTCAGTCATGCAGTTCTTCTTTTTATTCTACCGTCACCATCGCCCCCTCCACCCCCATCACTTTCATCATCACCACGAACACCAACCTCACACATCAAACAACGCTGCCATTAAATTAAGCCGGTGCCACGTTCTCTAGCCCCCCCCCCCCCCCGTAACAACAACCACTCTATCACCCAAAGCACCATAAGGTCTTGAAGCCAGAAGGGCAGGGGTTCTCCAAGCCTACGAAAAGACAAGGTAGCCAAGCAGAGAAGGCAGGCAGAGGTTCTTGCCGAGTTCGCTGGTGTCTTGATTTAATTATTCACTTGACTACTCAGCAGAAGCTCCCTCCACGCTATGCCCGCATCGCAGGGTACACTGGATGCATGGGGCGCACGTCCACATGACTAGACAGCACACACGACCAAGATTTGCTTGCTTGCTCGTTTCGCTCCGCGCCGTTGAGCAACAGACGTAATAATGGGGTATTCCCTCCCTCCCTCCCTCACTCACTCACTCACTCACTCACTCACTCACACCCTCTGCAAGTAAGGCCAACCAGGCGAACAATGCACTCACTAAGGAACAAAGTAGAGGAACAAGAAAAGATCAAGAGGTGGTGGGATGAGGGTGACATGTGATAAGCAGGCTGATTAAAACCAGGAAATGGAAATTTACATTTAAACTATTTTCCATACGAATCCATCTACCCTCTTCTTCTGCCTCCTCCTCTTCCTCCTCTTCATCATCCTTTTCCCCATCCTATTCTTCCTCTTCCACCTTCTCTTCTTCCCTCCCTCCCACTGTTCGCCATAACGCCACGTCGCGAGCTGCGAACGCCCAAAAAGACTCCTGCCTGCAAATTTAGCAACGATAATTCCGGGCGCTCGGCCCATTAAGATGTAATTATTGCCCACAGTTAGCCCTGGGTGGTTGTGAGGGAGTTGGGGCTAGGGGTGTGAGTGGGAGTTGGGGTGGGGAGGAGAAAGGGGGGGGAGTAGTGGACGCAGAGGCTGGACGAGTATATTCATTACCAGCAATTTTTGCAGCGCACGTGCGGCAACACCCGTCATTAACTCTATAAATAATTAAGGTTTATGAACCGCGTGATTACGATACAGTTGAAGGGCCCGATGACAACCGGCGCTCCTGATGAATTGCAGTCGAGAGCAATTATAAAGAAAACGCGAAAGAGGAACTAGGTGACCATTCACAGTCTCTAATTTCCGTTTGACCCCCCCCCCCTACACGTCTCAAAAAAAAAAAAATCCCTTCCGTGTTATTTTGACATGGACCTCCTAGAGCTTCAAGCTTTCAAAGGAAGGAAGGAAGGAGGGGGGGGAAGTGTCAAAGGAACAGCTGACCAATATGACTTGGAGCCAGGAAGCCAGAGGGTGGGCAAGCGCGGACAGGCAGCGAAGGCAACCTAGAGTGCATGACGGACAACAGGACACGCTGATCAATATGCAACGCTCGCATGGCACTAGGTTGTGGAGAGAGGAGAGGGAAGAGGGGGAGGGGAGAAGCAGGGGGTCAGGTAGGGAAAGAATCGACGTGAATCGGATGGCATAGGGGAAGGAGGAGAAAAAAATAGCCATGATTCTTCTGGCTTTCATGGAATTGTCAATCGCAGTAAGTTGTTTAACCATAAAGTTATGGTTGCTGGATAATAAGCACAAGCAATAAACCAAACTACTATAAATTAATACAATCAGATATACAAGGCGTGAGGGACACGGATACACGGAGAGACAGACAGACACATACACACAGAGCTATCTCAATATTCAAAATTACAGTTAGATAAGGGCGATGAATACAAAATGATCTTAATTAACATTACTTTCCTAAACGAGCCTCCATAGTGGAATTAACTCCCGCTGAAAAATAGGCCTCCACAGACGAATAAACTCCCCTTCCACAGTGGAATTATTTCCCGTAGAAAAATGTGCCAACCGCACCGAGCCCTCATGATGTAAACAGAAGCATGACTGCATGAGTGCGCCACCAGACCACACCAATTAATCAATACCCACATTCACATCCCAGAGTTAGGGTCGCCACTACTGGAATGTCCAACTGAGGTCCAGCTGGGGCCAGTCTGGGGGGGGGGATCTATGGGGTCCATGCAAGGAGGGATGAGTCATAGAGTGGAGTAGACGCAGACACTAAAGGGAAGTGGGTGTAGGGGACATGTGGAGGGGGCGGGGGAGGGTTTGTGTTGTGAAGGCGGCGATGCAGAATCCACGTGGTGATAATTAGCTGATAATCATCTTGGTTTTATATATAGTGATTGGATCAATATCATATTGGATGACCTTATCAATAGAAGTAATACGAATATTAGTAATTGTAATAATAACAGTATCAATAGTAAGAATAGTAATGATAACGGTATTAGTAGTAATGATAATGTTGGTAGCAACAGCATTATTCCTATAGGTATTGAAAAATAATAATAATAGCAATGACAACAACAATGATCTTCAGTAATATTCTTGTTACAGAAAAAGACTCTCACCTTACAGCAGTGATATTAACATATTTGATAGCGTAAAGAATATCTGACATGAAACCACCCACTGAATTACACTGCTGTCCATGATGTTTACACTTTCACAAAGTATCCCTTCAGATTTATGGAAGTCAGGCATACATAGTTTCTTACGGTATAGGTGTGAAGTTCAAATATTCGCGTGTTAATATGCACGGGTACGAATGAACTGTGCGAAGAATATGTATCGACAAAGCTTAAAAAAGAAGAACGTAGAAACGGCGTTCAAACAAAACACACTGTTTACTCGCCGCTCCTGTAATAATAAATCATTCAAAATGTACAAATATCTGAGCTTACAATGGAGGAATTCATCCCCTTTTCGCCCCCTTTTGCAAAGGTGTGTCCCCGTGTAACAAAAACTGACAGCTGAGGAGTAGTAACTTGTATACACTATCAGCAAAACGACCGAAACATGACATACGCTGCCATACCACCTCGTCTCCTCCATGGCATTGAAAGATATTCCCTCTCCCTCTCTCCCTTTCTCCTCCCCTATCTCCCCCCACTCATTTGACAGGTCATGCTACCCGCCACCCTAACCTATCAGAGTGATCGAGGGCAGGCAGGGTAATGGTTTGACAAAACACCCAAGATCTGTCTCCCATTCAGCCGTAGGAACCCCATAGCTAGGAAAAGAAGTTCTCCTACAGCAAATATCGTCAGTGTGCGCCTGATTTATACATAGACGAGGAAGTACAGCTACAACGATGCAAGTGAAAACGAAAGCATTCCAAGGCCGGCGGAAGTGAATAAACAACAATCACGAGCCAATGTCTGCCTTTGAAAGCCATCAACACGCCGGAGATGTTACAGACGAGCCCTCTAGGCAATCCGTGGAGGCCGAGGCAGGGGGGGAGGGGGAGGCTTCCTTGTACCTCCACAGCACAGATACAAATGCTCCCTGACTTGTTTAAGAGCCTGAAGGGACTGAAGGGGACTGAGGGGGGCTAAGAGGCCTCGAGGTAGGAACGATAGTGAAGGGGGATGGCTGAGGGCAGCACCAGTAGCGTGGCGTGTATTGATTAGCTACATCAGACTATGCGTGCGAGGGCGTGGAGGACTTTCTATTGGGTCTGTTGTGGGCGTGTGTGTATGGTGGGCTGTGAATGTGTGTGTATGGTATTTAATGAGTGTTGTATGATATGGCACAGGTGTATTGGTTGGTCATTCTGCAAGTTCTCGTGGCGTATAGATTTTGTACGACTTAAGCAAGTGTTGAGAAATAAGAATCATAAAAACAAAAACAACATTAAACTAATTACCACCTTCTTCACCCGAATGGTTCATACTCTCTCGCAGCAGCAATCGAAACACTGACTTCATTCCTTTCCCTCATCTTTTCCTGATAACAAAACATCAACAAACAAAACAAAAGAGAAAAAGGGGGAGGGGGAGAGGAGGGGGGAGAGGAGGGGGGAGAGGAGGGGGAGAGGAGGGGGAGAGGAGGGGGGAGAGGAGGGGGGAGAGGAGGGGGGAGAGGAGGGAGGAGAGGAGGGGGGAGAGGAGGAGGGGAGAGGAGGGGAAAGAGAAGGGGAAAAAGGGAGAGAGGGGGGAGAGGAGGGGAAAGAGAAGGGGAAGAAAGGGAGGGAGAAGGGAGGGAGGGAGGGAGGGATGGGGGAAGGGGAGGGGAGGAAAGAGGGAGAGAACGAGATAGAGAGAAAGGGAGGGGAGGGAGAAGTGTGAAGAGCATGTGTACGTACACGGCGCCGCCTGGCACGCTGTCAAAACAGAATCACGCACTCTGCCTTCACCCTCGCCCGTATTCTCTTGGGATATTACCCGACTCGTTACCTCGACCGTTTGCCTCTAATACCCCTCCCCCATTTCTGTATCTTCCCTACTCAAATTCATGTCTACTTTGTAGTTGATACTTGAGCATTCTATGTACCTTCGTGGGAATATTTGAAACGGACATCTATTGTTAAATATGAATATAAATAACTGTCTGCTGTGTTTGCTAATGGTAGAGCGTGTACCGTACCTGTATGGCTAAAACACAAATGCATTTATTGCAGAATATGCATTTGTTCTCATCCATTACAAAGAATGTACATTATTTGAAGCCGCTTTATGACAGCAAGCAGCTCTGTCATTTCCTGACCGAGAACGAGCGGGATAAAGACATAAAAGCTTATCTTTAAGAGAGAGGCGAGAGGCGGCGAGCGAGCGCGCGCGCACGAGTGGCCCCAAGAGGAATTGATGAGTGTGTGTCTGGGGATGACAAGCCAGGGCACAATATTAGCCTAAGAATAGGTCGGCCGAGAGTTTGGAGTGGAGGAGGGAAAAGATGAAAAACGGGAGAGGGAGAGGGAGAGGGAGAGGGAGAGGGAGAGGGAAAGGGAGAGAGAGAGAGAGAGAGAGTGAGAGAGAGAGAGAGAGAGAGAAGGAAAGAGAGAGATACCAGCGAAAGATACATAGAGAAAGATAATAGAGACGAAAACCCAGATGGAATAAGACATAAGAACGAAAAGATAAAATAGCGGAGAAGGAAAACAAGGAAAGAAATATGAAGGAACGAAATAAAGAAAAAATAAAACAAATGAAAGACAAATAAACAAACAAAGCTTAAAAAAAATGAGCGAAAGAGGAATAAGAATAATCAACTACGAGAACAATGCGAAAGGAAGAGAGAGAAAAGAGAGAGAGAAAGCGAGATGAAGAAGAAGAAGAGATAGATAGACAGATAGATAGATAAATACATAGAGATATAGAGAGAAAGAGAAAGACAAAGACAGAGACAGACACAGAGACAACGACAAAGAGAGATAGAAAGAGAAAAGAGAGAGAAAAAAAGAAAAAAAGTAAATAAAGATTGTGTATAACGTTTACACAAGAGAGTTCACCTGATGTTCATTTTGAGTTGTCTATTTCATATCCAGCCATTAATAGGGTGCTTATAATTTTAATTGATCATTAGCGGTTTCAAATAACACGATCAGTTTCCGGACCCGAAGTACAAGGTCATAAAATATAATCTAAAGTAAAGTAAAATTACCCCTTTTTTGGAAAACGAATTAATCACTTTTATTTAACCTTGCTATTGCAAATAATGTGTGTTGACATTAGAATAGCATTGACGTGGCTGTAGATATATATGAATCAATTGCAAATACTCTAGGATAACAACAATATATAAAGAGAGATAGATAGATAGGTAGATAGATAGATAGATAGATAAATAAATAGCTAGGCAGATACAGATAGATAGATAGATAGATAGATAGATAGATAGATGAATAGGTTAATAGCTAGTCAGTTAGATATACATATAAGTCCATAGATATGTAAATATATGTTGGAAATATACTTCTATAAGAAACTAAATATAAAGCTACGTAGATAAAAACAAATAAATTCGACTATCAATAAACTCACACTGGATTTTCCCGCCAAAATTCCCCGCCAAAATTCCCTGGAGAAAACGCGCGAAAATTTGGAGTGGATTTTGGAGTCTGAAATAATGAACTTGTCCATGTCCTGAGGGGGAGAGGGGAGAGGGGGAGAGGGGAGAAGGGGAGAGGGAAGAGGGGAGAGG
>BOPN01001531.1:0-5000 GCA_017312705.2 Penaeus japonicus
CTCTCTCTCTCTCTCTCTCTCTCTCTCTCTCTCTCTCTCTCTCTCTCTCTCTCTCTCTCTCTCTCTCTTTCTCCCTCTTTCTCTTTCTCCCTCTTTCTCTCTTTCTCTCTCATCTCCCCCCCTTTCTTCATATGTTGAATCCATTTATGTAACACAATTAGACTTATTTATATTCACTTATATATTCGTTTTTTTTTCTCTTGGATTCATCTTCTTATCTCCAATAGGACTATACCTTTGGCATTTATAAATACCCAACTCACCTAATATTCATTTACTCACATTCAAATTCAAGTTCACACAAGTAATACTCTCTATTTTTGCACAGGTTTGGCATTGTGTTCAAGATCACCCAGGAGGAAGGAGACTACCTCCTCCTCGACACGCAACAGGAGGAGCGCAGTAACTGGATGATCTTTGTGCGTCCGGCGGAAAGAAAGTCAGAGCAAAATTTAGTGGCATTCCAATACAGAGGAGATATTTATTTTGCGACAATTAAGGTTGGGGTTCTGTGTATTGTGTTTTCTGCTATATTTTGTTGTTGTTTTATATTGTTGAAGTTTTTTTGTTTTTTTTTTGTGGTTAGTTTTCATTTATGTTTTTCTCTCTCTCCTCCGCTCATTCTAGATTACTTTTTGAGTGAATACTTCTCTGAATATGTACTTGGTTTCTTGTGACAAAGGTCTCCTCAGAAATTTATTCTAATCTGATATTACACTAGCTTTTTTTTATCTATTTATGTTTTTTTTCAATTTTATTTATTTTTATTTTTTTTCAGGAAATACCAGCACAATGTGAACTCAAAGTATGGTTTTCAAAGGACTATGCTGAGAGGATGGGAACAAGAATACTTGCTGGTGATGTATTTTTTTTCTCTTAGTGTTTTCAAGGTTGAATAATAATGTGATATATTTTGTGAGCCCAGCATGCCAATGTGTGCAGTTATGCCTACTTGTGTGCTTTTGGAAACATATAGTCAAAAAGTCAAATATTCTCCCTGTATTTATGTTTTCCATTTATCATCCTTTTGTTTCTTTTTTACCAGTTTTTGTGTTTCATGTTTATCATTTGCTTGTATTTGCTCATTTCAGAGGAGGGTGTTTCTTGGCAGTTCCGTACTCGTCAGAGATTTCGTTGTCGTGGGTGTGAGGTTGTGTTCAGCAGTGCAGCCAGCTTGTCAAATCACCGCTGTTCCCGGGCACAGATAACACAGAAGGGCGAGACCCCAGCCACTCGGGGTAAGCAGGCGAAGAAGAGCACCAGGAGAGGAGGAAACAGCCAGCCAACTCCTACACCCTCAACATCAGGTAAGAGGTCGAGTACCAGCAGGGTTGAGCCGCCCACATCACAGCCAGAGAAGGCCAAGGCCAGTGTCAAGGAGGAGCTGAAATCACCTGCATCCACCTCAGAGTCTGAGGAGTCAGAGGTCTTCTCCCTCTCACCTGAAAGGAGAAGCCCGCGGTCCAGCCCTAGGGGGCGTGGAAGTGGTTATACGTGTACTGTTTGCCAAAAGGTTTTTCACAGCCCTGGAAAGCTAAAGCAGCACTCCTATGCCCACACTGGGGAAAGACCTTTTTCTTGTGACCTCTGCCATAAGGCATTTTCATCTCGTTTTAAGTTAGTGCGGCATCAACTGATCCACACAACTGAGCGCCAGCACCAGTGCCCATTGTGTGAGCGTAGTTTTCACCGCAAGGACCACTTGAAGAATCATATACAGATTCATGATCCAAACAAACAGTTCAAATGTGAGAGGCCTGATTGTGGCAAGGAGTACAATTCTTATATGTCCTATAGAAAACATTGTGCAGTGCATGCTGCAGAGGAAGGAGACCTTCAGTGTAAAATTTGTCAAAAAATGTTTGAAACAAAGGCAGACCTCATCTACCACCTTAAGGTTCACGTTGGATCTCGGTCCGTGAAGAGTCCAAGTGAAAAGAAGTTTCAGTGTGATCACTGTGAACGTCGTTTTTTTACAAGAAAAGATGTTAAAAGACATCTTGTTGTTCACACGGGAAAAAGAGACTTTAGTTGTACCTTATGCCCGCAAAAGTTTGGTAGAAAAGACCACCTTGTTAGGCACATAAAGAAAAGTCATGGAATTTCGGACTTAAGTCGTATGGAAGGTTTGGAACTGAGTGCTACTCCTGGGTCGTCCTCTGCTCCTCAAGCACCTTCTCCTAGCGCAAGCGTTGCCTCATCCCCTCCTACCTCTGAACACCAGCAGTTGCCTATGGTACTTTTACCTGAACCAGTAGCAGGTCCCTCAGGTCTCTCTGGATCAGCGAGTATGACAGGTGCTACAGGCCTTATCGGACCAGGGGGTGAGACAGAGTTCATCTCCCCCCACTTCCAGCAAGATTTCCGATTGTTTGAAGAGAGCATCAAAGAGGAGCCAGAGCTGCAGCCTAGTGTGGAAGAGATTGGTCCGGGGGGGGATGACCTTAGCAAGATGCTGGGGATGTACTTCCCATCGGGATCTATCAATTTGTCAGGAACATCTCTGCTAGAGCCTGCAGCAGCTCAACGTGCGGAAGGAGAGTCCCAACGAAGCCTGCTGGAGTCGGCTCTGCTGCGCATGCCACCAGACGACCAAAAGGAAACTGTGATGCTGGGGCAGGAGGAGAGCTTTTCCCGAGAATCACTACATACGAGATCCCTCTTCTCGGGGTCCCAGAGTGGGGACTTCAGTCAGGAAGGAATGATGTCAACGGAGCTCCTCTCAGGGGATTCTTCAGGTGTTTCTGGGAGGTCAGTGCACTCCCCAGCAACACCACTGGCCCAACCTCAAGGGAGTGAGATTCCTGCTGTCACAACTGCCGCCACGACCACAAGTGCCGCAGTCACCACAACTGCCTCGCTTCTGCCCTCACTGCCAGGTTTTGACCAAGTGTTCCCATAGTGGATGCAGAATCTGTGATACAAGCAGAGATTGTACCTTGACTTACACAGGGAAGGAATTAAAAGTGCACATGGAAGTAGTCTAATATAAACAGGCAGGGTTCTTGTTTTTCTTCTTCATATTCTTCTTCTTTTCTCATAAGGTGACATGAACATGTATGCATGTATGTATGTATAAATAGGAAGACAGTATGCTGAAATATCTAGTGGATATCTGAAGAGGTATGAAGACCACTGGCATCAAGTCCCTCCCCCTTTTTTCTTCCATTTACTCTTTTTTCCCCTTTTTATGTTAATTATAGTAATTATTTTATATATATAAACCTTTTTTAATTCAATTTAAGAAGAAATTGCTTATTTTCATGACCATTTATGTAGTGCCAGATTAGTTTTAAGTGTCTGCTGCAATATTGAGTCATTAGATTATTCATCTTTTCCAGGTACCGAAATTTGTTGTAAGAGAAAAGATATATATTTTTTTTCTTTTATCTTCCCAGGCATTGGGAAAGGATTGTATAATGTATCCCAAACAGAATGAAAGTTTCTCAGAAGATGCTTCCATTCTTATTGTATGGAAAATGAGCAGTGAATGGTAACCCAGTGACCAAATTACAGAGTACACTCTAGATATATGTAGAGGAGCCCAGTACTGTAACGTTAGTTGCAGAACGAAGTACCTGATTGGCAAAATCCCGAGTTTTATATTGTATTGCAGTAGTCATTGTGTCTGTGTAGTTCCTGTAGTTTGTAACAACTTTTGTATTTTTTTTTTTTTTTCTCTTTTTTTTTTTTATGTGTCCCATGGTTTTGCTTTTTTTTCCTTAAATATCTTTTATAGTTATATTTGCTTAAGATAATGGAAATATTTTTCTTCAAGACTAAATCCCTCTTCTACCTCTGATAGGCTTAAGGAAGTTTGTAAGGAAACAGGAGTACAAAGTTGTTGGTTTAGGAAGCAAGTGACTGACACTTCGGCCGTCAGTTATATAGGTCAGGTAAGGTCAGGTCAGGTCAGGTCTGTTGCCACTATTTTGGATAAACTTATATTGTCAGTAGAGTTGATACATAATGTGTAAAGGCAGCATTTTGGGAACACTGCTTCTCAATAATAGTATTTTTCTTATATGTGAAAAATAGGTTATGTATTTGTTTTTGTTTTTTTAGCTTATAATAATTTGTAAGAGGTAATCTTACCATGTATTGAGTTTGTCATAGGTTATACAAAAATTAAGTCTTGAGTGCAGTAGGTTATGTTGAAATTTGTGTTTAGGAATACATAGTGGAGAATTGTGTTGCTGATATCTTAGGTTTTACAAGTAACAAAACGAAAAGGACTTTTTTTCCAAGATATGAACCCATTGGTCGCGGTTTTAATAAAATATGTATACAGTCATGTGGCGAGTTTATGTTGTATGTCACGGTGCCATCCGCATTTACGACCGACTCTGCCTTGGCAGCAAATCATGCCATCCGCTGTCAGTGGGTTAACAAAAGTCTTACTTTTGTTTTTTATTTATTTTAGTTTTTCAGAAAAGAAGAGTATGTAATCTTTGTAAATTACAAACAAAACAATATGCTAAAAGACCATTAGTACAGTTCTCCACTTTATGTAAATCACCTAGAAAACTTTGTCATTTAAATGTTAAGCATGCTATATTTCATACAGTCAAAAATTCCCATATTTTCTCTGTTCTAAGTTAGAAATAAAAAAGAATCACTCCAGGTAAAAGCATGCCCTTAAATCCAGAGGAGGGTTAACCCCCCACGTCCTATTGGGAATTATTGTTCAATTGATGGTGCCGCCACACTGAGATATTTTCTATGTTGCAAGCACATTTCGGAATGTAGCTGATGATTTTATTAGGAGTTATCAATATTATGTTCATGGAAATGTTCTGTATTTTGTATTGTTATTTTTCATTTGTTTATTTCTTTCTACATGACTTATTTGCTAATGTGTAAGTCCTTTTTCAAAGTAATTTATATATTTTTTAGAGAGATTATGAAAATATGCATTATTTAGATGTATTATATCTTTTAAGATAATGTAAAACAGAAATGCACAAGTTAAGTAGTCATTCATCTGCAAATTGAAAGTG
>BOPN01001531.1:10000-15000 GCA_017312705.2 Penaeus japonicus
CTTATATATATTCATATACATACGCATATACATATATTTATGTGAGAGAGAGAGAGAGAGAGAGAGAAATATAGAATCAGAAAAATCATTTGATGGGGATGGGTGCATAATGATAGGTAAAGCAAAGCATTGTGAAACATTTTCCATTCTCATTACATAATATTTTCAGTTATTCAAAATAAAAAGTGTTAGTAATTAACCCAATGATGACGGTGTGTCACACCTGTGTGACAAGGCTAAATGCCTGATGACGGGGCGACACACCAGTGCGACGTTCCCGATGCAATATTGCATAGGCCCGGCGTAGGGGATTGCCACTTATCGTCGGGCCCGTTGGGATCGGGTTAAAACCTTTTTGCCCTCGGGGATTTTTTCATTCTCATTCATACTTCTGTTATCAAAGGAAGTGCAGTTATTCCCATAATGACCAGATTATCGTTATCATTTTCATAGTTGTTATTATTTTTATTGTGTTTTAATGTTATTATTAATATTGTTATAATTTTTATTGTTTTTATTATTTTTTCACTATCTGTATCATTATAACACACGCATTCTTCACTGTGTGTGTGTGTGTGTGTGTGTGTGTGTGTGTGTGTGTGTGTGTGTGTGTGTGTGTGTGTGTGTGTGTGTGTGTGTGTGTGTGTGTGTGTGTGTGTGTGTCTGTGTGTCTGTGTATAATATGAAGGAAAAAAATGAAAAAAAACACACACACACACACACACACACACACACACACACACACACACACACACACACACACACACACACAGATGGCTCCATGAGTACTTAGTAACCAAGTCCACTGGGAAGCCTACCTGACTTCACCTCGTTCGCTTTTATTTTTCCATATTATCTTTATTATTATCATTGTTATTATATTTATTATCATTATCATTGTCTTCATTATATTATCATCCCTTTTGAGATGAGCCACAAGTTCAACCTAGGCCAAGATCTTATTATTTTTTTTTTTTTCTAGACTTATTGATAAAATTTGTTTATAAGTGATATATTACAAAAGTGACTCAAAGTAATATTTGGTACAATAGGTCATAACTGAAAGAAACAAACAACTTGTAATATTTAAAAAATCAGCAGTTTTAATCATATAAACATTATCACTGTTACCATTATTTTACCATCAATATTATCACTATTATTATTTTGGTTATGGTTATTATTATTATTATTATTATTATTATTATTATTATTATTATTATTATAATTATTATTACTAGTTGTAGTAGTAGTAGTAGTAGTATTCTACTACTATTACTGCTATCATCATCATCATCATCATCACTATCATCACTATCATCATCATCATTATAATGATGATCGTAATGTTCAATTTTATTATGGCAGATTCACTATGCTTTGTATTAATTATGGATTCTTTTCTTTCTTTCATTAAGAAATTGTGAGTTTGGTAATTCTGCATCTGACTCCATTGATAGAGAATTCGGCAAAATAATAATATCTGATGAGAGTCATTTATCATAGAATCTTGAGTTGGGTTTCTGAGTATCTGAGAATGAAAGTGCAGGGACAAGCATGTTTGGGCGTGTTTGTACGTGCGTCTACAATAGTTTCCGTAGGGATAGTGAATGGAAAGTCTAGTCTAGTCAGGCTATGGAAAGCAGGTATTAGAGTAAGAGTAAGGAAGGGATTTGACAATGTTAGTGATTTGAATTTTATTCATATAGTTTCGAGCAGTTTGCACTGTATGATGTATGAAGTTAGCATTTGTGTCCTTGTGCCAGTAGATATGTATAATTGTGTGATTGTTCATGTATTTTAGTTCATTTCATGAAAAGTGATGAGTGATGAGTATTCCTTTATGAGACCTCAAAGTATAAAAGTGTTTAAACAAGAGTGCATAAGATTTATACATAAATATTTCATTTTTTAAAATTTTCTTAAGTTTACATGGGTAATGCTTACTTCTGGATGGTTGTTGGCATTTTGCTGAAGTGGCTTATTGTGCAGTATGAATAGCGTATGAGACAATGATTTCATAGTATGACCAGTGTACTATTGAATTATAAGTAGCTCAGTCTTACATTTGGCCCACCCTGTAACATGCATGACCAATATGGTTAGGGAATATATGTAGTGGTTATAATGATACTGATTGTGTAAAATTCATAGTTAAAGAAGAGAGAGATTGATGCATTGCATTGCATTTGAATACTTGTAAATCAACTTTCATCAGTATGATAGCAGAATGACTAAGGATTTTGTTGTATGTCTTTGTCTGTGCCTTTTTTTTTATATTTGTGTGTGTATATGTCTGTGTCTGTGTCTTTGACTGTGTGTCTGTGTCTGTTTGCACACAGATTTTAAGGAGCAGTTCAAATGATTTTTTTATATATACTTTTTATCATTCCTTCTTGTAAGATGTGTGAAACATCTAATTCATATACATTTTTTTTTTCCATCAATGATTAATTTGTAAGATTATTAAAAGATCCTGTTTAAAAAGCTAAAACATAAATATTGAAATACACATAAGTAGAAAACTTAAATAAGTAACCCAGGAGGAGAAACATCTTAACTGTAATGTAAGAATAAACTTAGGTTTGCTTTAAGAATGTATATAAAAAAAAAGAACATTCTTTATTTTTCCACTGTTGGCGAAGGTAAATGTTATGATGATGATGATAATGATAATGATTATGTTTTATCAGCCATATCTCATGTTTGGTGCTATTTATAAATGATATCTTAATGTTCTGCATACATAGCACTAGGAATTCTTTTAATTACAGAAGAGGAACTGCAAACAGAATGATCACACGGTCTCTTGATATTTGATCACCACGAATATGTTATATGCATTTGGTGTACTTATTAAAATTAGTTCTCTAGATTGTAGACAAAGAATATACTGTGCCAGTGCTTAAAATAAGGCTGTTGGAGTGCGCTGTCAAATTCCACACAACCATCCAAATCCACCGACAGTTTGGCACACCTACCTCGGTTTTCGATGCCGCTTCACACTAAGGGTTGTGACAGAGAGGTGATTTTGATGATATATACACAATTACCAAACAGCAACTTGAATTGATGATCTGATGTCTGTGGATTTGGAAAATTGTCAAACTGATACATTGCATTTTTTAAAGTTATTGATTGATTTTTGTTTGTTTGATTATTTTGATGATTGAAGTGAATAGATATGATGAGAAAGTACAGAAAAGTATATAGAAGTAGCAGTAAATTTGCTTCAGTATTCTCCCCCCCCCCTCCTTTATTTTTAAATAGATGTATGTATTTTTTTATCATTATTATTATTGCCAGAAAAGTGAAGATTTGTGACTGATGGCTTGGTGGATATATGTTACTGATTATTTCAAATATCTTATATAAAATGATTACCATTGTTTGACAATAAGGTATGATATCCTCTATATCATTCCTTTGGGCACCCACCCATCCCTTGGTTTTAACATAGACTAAATAATTAATGAAACAGGGATATTAAGTGCAAACATGTTCCAAAGTTGATGGTATGTACACATGCCACAGATTCCAAGCATGATATATCTAGAGATGGCCTGATCTGTTGAGTAATAAGAGATTTTTGTTAACATTTGGTGTGGATTTTTTCGTTTTGTTTTGAACCCCAAGTACAATTGATTTGCCATAGATGCTTAGTTTTTGATAAATTTTGGATTCTGTATTTCTGATCAGATATATTAACTCTTGAACGCCAGATGATGTGACATTCACGTCATGGCTTGGTTGGTCTTCCTGCTGGATGACGTGAATGTCTCCTTATGGCTTTGTCTAGCTGTCTTCCTGGGTGATAGGGCATGTAGTGGCTGGCGCTGCCTCAACCCACAAATCGCCCATGGCGTAAGGCCCGCGCACTGCAAAATACTCCAGGGAAATGACCAGGCACAGCCAAATTGGCCCCATCCTTAATGGGTTAAAGAGGAATTATGATTTTCCAAATTTAAATATAGAGTAAGTAATATCAGACCATCATAAATAAGAAGCATGCATGGAAGGCAAGGCCCCAACATTTGCAATCAGATCTTATAATATTTATCTCTCTGTGAGTCTTTGTGAAGTTTTGTCTCTTCATCTTTGAAGCTGAAGAAGAAAAATGTTGGGTAATCATTGTTCCAACTTTTACATCTCCCTGTTCACACTGGCTACAAACAGTGTGTATTTATTGTGTATTATTTGAAATAATCAGAAATTATGTCTGCTCATTCCGTTTCTTAAAAAGGAGTAAGAGTGTGATCATGACAGACAGTTATAAAAGGTTATTATCATACTCTTTTTAATATGTCTTTGTCATGTGTGTCCATAATGAATCTGTTTTCCTGTTATCTGATTCATTGTTACAGTTAAGTGGTTCTTGAATTGTGCTACATTGCTCAGTGTTGCAGTGTTATTATTGGTTGTACAACTGACTGAGTCATGGGATCCAGTATTACAATGTGCTAGTGATGTTATGTTTTAAACTATAGTGAAGATAGCCAGAAGAGTAAACTTGCTGCTGGAAGGTTGATTGGTCAGCACAAAGTATCAGTATTTTCCCGCTGCTGGTAATTGTGGCATACAGGGTGACTATGCTGTTTCATAAGGTGGATTACCATAGTCTTTTATGGTGTTTGTATCAACAATGATTATGTGTGTTGTTATTTGTTATGCTCCTCCTCATGGTGACAAGTTTTCCCCCAGTTTTAGCACAAAGTATTGCAAGGAATTTTTATTCTTTTGTTTTTTTTACAATAATGAAATAACAAGAAAACTTAATAGCATTTAAGTTGATAGAAATAGCATCCAAGAATAGAACTTGCTCACTGCGAGGATTAGGAGGTTGGCTCAAGTAATGATAAGATGTGCTGGATGGAAGAGTTGCCATTAATTAGAGGCTATGTGTGAGGCAAAGGAGAGATATAAATATTATTTATATTTTTATACTTGCATCTGGTTTCTTTTAAGACACATTTTAGTTCTTGGGAGAGAACCATTGATTG
>BOPN01001531.1:20000-25000 GCA_017312705.2 Penaeus japonicus
CCACTGCAGCACAACCCATTGCTGGTAGTCACGCAGACTACTCCAGCACAACCATGTACCTGATTGTCTAAAGCAGTCTACCATATGTGCAAGAAATAAACACAACAGACAGCCACTTTTGTTTTGTGTAACCTTTTAAATCCAAATAAATAGCTTTTTTTTATTGCTAATTCAACAATTTGAAACATAATTACAATCGTTAAGAACTGGAAATGATAAAACTTTATAAATCTTCTGTAAACTCAGCATGGAATAAATATAATCTTAAAAACTATACTACCAGTTATATGGCAAAATACACCATTGCTTAAATATTGTCATATTCAAAATTATGTTTAATTAGAATGTCATTTTTAAACACTTATATCTGGAGACCATTATAAATTGAAAAGGATTTCCAAGTTTTATTATTCCTTGATAAAAATAATAGTATATAGAAGAGATGGGCAGTGGATTAGTAATTTAATAATCATAAGTCTTTGTTCCGTTAATTTCTAAATGAAATTGACTGGTGTAATATCTCCTTGCTGTTCAA
This sequence comes from Penaeus japonicus, assembly GCA_017312705.2. NCBI lineage: Eukaryota > Metazoa > Arthropoda > Malacostraca > Decapoda > Penaeidae > Penaeus > Penaeus japonicus. The sequence continues at coordinate 20,536 of BOPN01001531.1, forward strand.
GAAATGATTATGTGCAGTTCTTACAATATCAATATTGGTTTCAGTATTTATAGCAGGGGAAAGAATTACCCAACTTTTTGATTCTTCACTAGTAATGAAAATATATACTTATCAATACTGGATAGACTGACTACTCAGGAATTGTTATATTTACCAATACATTTTAAGAGGATTTCTGTTAAATCTTGATGATTTGAATTATTCTGAGATGTATCCTATGAAACAAATGTAGGCAGTAGAACAAGTTAAAAGTTTAATGATAATTATTGCAAGATGTAGAAACACCAAAAATAACAGGAATGCAGAATAAGATTATGCTATGTATATAAAAAAAAGGAAGAACAGATTGGTAAAAACAGTACTAAAGGAAAAGAAAATGTAAGTAATACAGATGTTTTTTATTGTCATTGCAAACAAACTTCTAGACTTGATCTATCATTAGTAGGGAAGTTTGAAGTTCTCCCTCTATGTATCCATTGGAACGTGCAATATCAACTGGGAATAAGTAAATATGGCCCGAGTCACATTTTTAATTATTTATTTGCACAATATATTATTTAAGCTTGTTGGAAAGATCAGTGATAATTAATGATAATTAATATAAAGAATTGGTCAAGCTCTAAGATGCAAAAAATGGAGAGAGAAGATGAAGGTGAGGTTCTTGGATAACAAATCATAGTAATGGAATTCTTTATTCATATATATCTCTTCTCAGACAATGAAGACACTTATGGTATTATATTCAGAATAATAGTTATTTTAAATGAATATTAGTGTGGATTAACATATACAAAGCATCTAGTAGAGATCCATGCCTCCTCAATTGCCACACATATACCCACTATATGTACTACATACATAGTATGCTAACATTATCTATACTGGTGATTATTTAACATTACCAGTATATATTACACATTTTAGAATGTGCCTCTATATATGATATGATATATCTATATCTTTTTATCTCACTATATATAATATATATACGTACATACATACACACATACTTACATACATATGCACACACACACACACACACACACACACACACACACACACACACACACACACACACACACACACACACACACACACACACACACACACACACACACACACACAGAGATATGTTCAGAGTATACTCATTTACTGCTACCAACTGGTAACTGAGCATAGAAGTTCTTATCCGAGAGTTGTAAGATGGTTCTCTTGTAGAGGTAATAATGTATTCCTCCAGCTGTAAAAAATAAAAAAGAAAGAGTAAAAGCTACATAGATAGGCTGAACTCAATCAAACAGATTTCTTCAACAAAATATAAAACAAACATGAGAGACATCTTCAACATGGCCATTATACAAAGGCAATTTAAGCCACAGTATTTCAAGAATTTTCAAAAGCAAAAGGCTATATGGCACAAGAAATGTAAGGATCACTCACCAATTCGTTGAAGTGTAAAGAGAGCGACCATGCCGTGAGCCCAGATGTATTTCTCTGGTTCCTGCCATTGCTGCTTGAGTGACCAAGAGTGGAATCCCAAGGAGAGGCCAAGGTATAGCACGGCTGCTATTATGCACCAGCGGAACTTTTGAAAGAGGTCGCCAATAAGGCCAGCCTGTTGGGAGGGACAACATTGATTAATTTCCATAATATTTTTCATCCTTTTTCATCTTGTTTACTTTCTTCAAATCAAAAATTGTAACACAGAGCTTAGTGTAAGATGTATTTTCATAGATTAGTCTGCACATGTATGTTTGTCACTGAGTCATTAGAACAATCTTTGGTTTTATTTCTTATGTCTAATAAATTTACCATTATCTGAACAAATTTAATGGAAACCTCTTTGACTTCCTGAATCCTTACTAGAAATAACTAAATACCTGTGCCGATCAACGTAAATACAAGAAAAACTGTATACTTTTAATGTAATCATATTGCCTTCAAAACTGCCATAGCACATACCTGAGAGAGTGTAGTTGAAAACAGTGCCAAGAAAAGAAGGATGAGTGAAAACACAAGGCACACATCCTGGATTCTAGAAAAGGAGAAAATATTTTTAAATACACACCATAAATTATAAAAAGATTGCGTGTGAGTGTGAGTGTGAGTGTGTGTGTGTGTGTGTGTGTGTGTGTGTGTGTGTGTGTGTGTGTGTGTGTGTGTGTGTGTGTGTGTGTGTGTGTGTGTGTGAGAGTGAGTGAGTGAGTGAGTGAGTGAGTGAGTGAGTGAATGAATGTGTGAATTTTTTTTCTCATATTATTCATTTCTTAATATTTTTATCTCTTATACAGCCTTAGTTCTCTCTCTCTATTGCTCTCTCTTACTCTCACTCTCTCTCTCTATATCGCTCTCTCTCTTTCTTTCTCTCGCTCACCATCTCTTTCTCTCGCTCACTGTCTCTGTCTCTCTCTCTCTCTCTCTCTCTCTCTGTCTCTCTCTCTCTCTCTCTCTCTCTCTCTCTCTCTCTCTCTCTCTCTCTCTCTCTCTCTCTCTCTCTCTCTCTCTCTCTCTCTCTCTCTCTCTTTTCTCTCTCTCTCTCTCTCTCTCTCTCTCTCTCTCTCTCTCTCTCTCTCTCTCTCTCTCTCTCTCTCTCTCTCATTCTCTCTCTCTCTCTCATTCTCTCTCTCTCTCTCTCTCTCTCTCTCTCTCTCTCTCTCTCTCTCTCTGTCTCTTTCTCTCTCTCTCTCTCTCTCTCTCTCTCTCTCTCTCTCTCTCTCTCTCTCTCTCTCTCTCTCTCTCTCTCTCTCTCTCTCTCTCTCTCTCTCTCTCTCTCTCTCTCTCTCTCTCTCTCTCTCTCTCTCTCTCTCTCTCTCTCTCTCTCTCTCTCTCTCTCTCTCTCTCTCTCTCTCATTCTCTCTCTCTTTCTCATTCTCTCTCTCTTTCTCATTCTCTCTCTCTTTCTCATTCTCTCTCTCTTTCTCATTCTCTCTATCTGTCTCTCACTCTCTCTATCTGTCTCTCACTCTCTCTATTTGACCCTCACTCTCTCTATCTGTCTCTCACTCTCTCTATCTGTCTCTCACTCTCTCTATTTGACTCTCACTCTCTCTATCTGTCTCTCACTCTCTCTATCTGTCTCTCACTCTCTCTATCTGTCTCTCACTCTCTCTATTTGACTCTCACTCTCTCTATCTGTCTCTCACTCTCTCTATCTGTCTCTCACTCTCTCTATCTGTCTCTCACTCTCTCTATCTGTCTCTCACTCTCTCTATTTGACTCTATCTACCCTCACTCTCTCTATCTGCCACTCTCTATTTGACTCCTCACTCTCTATCTCTCTCTCTCTCTCTCTCTATCTGTCTCTCACTCTCTCTATCTGTCTCTCACTCTCTCTATTTGACTCTCACTCTCTCTATTTGACTCTCACTCTCTCTATCTGTCTCTCACTCTCTCTATTTGACTCTCACTCTCTCTATCTGTCTCTCACTCTCTCTATTTGACTCTCACTCTCTCTATCTGTCTCTCACTCTCTCTATTTGACTCTCACTCTCTCTATTTGACTCTCACTCTCTCTATCTGTCTCTCACTCTCTCTATCTGTCTCTCACTCTCTTTATTTGACTCTCACTCTCTCTATCTGTCTCTCACTCTCTCTATTTGACTCTCACTCTCTCTATCTGTCTCTCACTCTCTCTATTTGACTCTCACTCTCTCTATCTGTCTCTCACTCTCTCTATCTGTCTCTCACTCTCTCTATTTGACTCTCACTCTCTCATGTCTCTCAATTCTCTCATCTGTCTCTCACTCTGTCTATTTGACTCTCACTCTCTCTATTTGACTCTCACTCTCTCTATCTGTCTCTCACTCTCTCTATCTGTCTCTCACTCTCTCTATCTGTCTCTCACTCTCTTTATTTGACTCTCACTCTCTCTATCTGTCTCCTACTCTCTCTATTTGACTCTCACTCTCTCTATTTGACTCTCACTCTCTCTATTTGACTCTCACTCTCTCTATCTGTCTCTCACTCTCTTTATTTGACTCTCACTCTCTCTATCTGTCTCTCACTCTCTCTATCTGCCTCTCACTCTCTCTATTTGACTCTCACTCTCTCTATCTGTCTCTCACTCTCTTTATTTGACTCTCACTCTCTCTATCTGTCTCTCACTCTCTTTATTTGACTCTCACTCTCTCTATCTGTCTCTCACTCTCTCTATCTGCCTCTCACTCTCTCTATTTGACTCTCACTCTCTCTATCTGTCTCTCACTCTCTTTATTTGACTCTCACTCTCTCTATCTGTCTCTCACTCTCTCTATCTGTCTCTCACTCTCTCTATCTGTCTCTCACTCTCTATTTGATTCTCACTCTCTCTATCTGTCTCTCACTCTCTCTATCTGTCTCTCACTCTCTCTATTTGACTCTCACTCTCTCTATCTGTCTCTCACTCTCTCTATCTGTCTCTCACTCTCTCTATCTGTCTCTCACTCTCTATTTGATTCTCACTCTCTCTATCTGTCTCTCACTCTCT
>BOPN01001531.1:32500-39202 GCA_017312705.2 Penaeus japonicus
CTCTCTATCTGACTCTCACTCTCTCTATCTGACTCTCACTCTCTCACTTTCTCTATCTGCCTCTCACTCTCTCACTCCCTCTCTTTCTCTCTCTCCTCTCTTTCTCTCTCTCGTCTCCCCCCCCCCCTCTCTCTCTCTCTCTCTCTCTCTCTCTCTCTCTCTCTCTTTTTCTCTCTATTTCTCACACTCACTCTCTCTCTCTCTCTCTCTCTCTCTCTCTCTCTCTCTCTCTCTCTCTCTCTCTCTCTCTCTCTCTCTCTCTCTCTCTCTCTCTCTCTTTCTTTCTTTTTCTCTCTGACTCTCTCTCTTTCTCTTTGTCTCTCTCTTTTTCTTTTTCTCTCTGTCTCTCTCTCTCTTTCTCTTTGTATCTCTATTTCTATTTCAATTTCTCTTTATCTATCTTTCTATCTATATGGATAAGAATAAACACAACATTTTACTCACATGTAAATCAACAGCGTTAGTAGAGTGCTGTGCGCAAAGACAAGAAAGATGGCATTTAGTATGAGATCTGCAAGCAGCAGCATTAAGGAAGCTCCACTCAGCCACTGGTATCTTCCGACACTTGCCCAGGCCATCTTATGCCACCTGGTGCATACAGTAGTGAGACAAACCTAGAATCAGAGGGACAAATTAATCCATTGTGGAAGGGGATATATTTGCTTACCCAGTCTCCAGGATGGGTTTTATTTCAGAGCAAGGTGGCTTCACACAACATACCTTTACTTTTTCCACTCTCTTTCAGTCACACATTGTAAAGCTAGAGCCATTTTTGTGTTTTATTTTTTGTGCGTTTTATTGTGTTGAATGACTTATATGTGCCATTTCACAAACTCATCTGATGCTACAGTTGACTAAAATTTTGGTATAGGATCCATATCAGCTCATTATTTTCTTTATCCTCAGAGTGATAGAAGTAATGCCGTTTTAAGCAACTTTATTTTTTCTTATCTGTGTGCTATCATGAACAAATATGAAACATTTAAGCATCCACAATGAAGATAACATGATGAGGTAGGGAAGAGGAAGGAAACCTGTGCTTAAGACTGTGAGTACCACACTACAAGGCATCCCTACTGGCACAGAGGCACAATGTAGACACTGGGCATGGTTTGAGTCACATTCCTCTTCTCGTTCTGCCTGCACATCCTTCATCAGCGGTGCTTTAGAGCAAGAGGTCGGTAACTTGCTGTGTGCCATCACTATAAAGATGGTGCTTGCTTGAGATGATAGTTACAGTAATTATGACTGCAAATGTCATAATCACTCATTCTTTACTCATAGCACAATAAAATAATACAATGATCCAAAATCTCCGAATGTCAGTTACTTCGTGATGCCCGTCATTAGCATAACATATCTTCAACATATCCTTTAACTTCATTATTAGTTTCATAATCAGGTTTACTAAGCACATGAAAAGCAAGTTTATTTTTTTATTACACTAGTAAATCTAAGCATAATCATGGGGAAATGTAACTAGGGAAAACATCTTTTGGGATAGCATACCTGAATATTACCTTCTTCTAAGTGCCAACCATATAAACCATTCTACATAAAACACTGAAACTAAAACTGTCTAGAAGCTATGAAGTCAAACTCAACAAACAAGGATAATGGGTTATGCTATCCACAAAGTCTGGACTAGCAATGAATATAATGCCTAAAATGATGAATTATTTGTGTTCCCTTAGTTTACTATATAATATTTTGAATAGAATGAGCTTATTAGACTTGAGTAGGAAAGGAGGGAAATATGTAAAAAAGGTGAGGAGGAATATGTGTTCAAAAAGATTATGCATATTGGTTATGTACATGTGACCAGTTCATAGCCAGATTCTCTGCTCAAATTATATGATTTGATAGTTAACCCATTCCCGACGGGGGAATTCTAGCCTTGAATGTCCAAATGCCGGGGCGTTCGAATTATTAGGCCTAAATCAATTGAATAGCCGGCACAATACTGTGCCGCCCGGCAACTGGGCTTTTGAATGCGCGGTACACATGCTGTACCACCCGTCCTGTGTGGGTTAATAGCCTGATTCTTTGTTCAAGTTAAACAATTTGATAGATAATAGAGAATTGTGTTAAATTCATATATTTTCATTATTTGATAATATTTGCTAAGTTCTTATTTTGCTTTAATTCTTGAATCTTGGATTGCATTCTCAGACCAAAGTTCTATAATTACAATAGGCTCTGTGCTTTACACTTCAGAAAAGGCCAACCAGCTTTACCAGGAACATTTTGGCAAGATAGATCTTGGACTGGTCACATATTTAACAATAAATGTCCAGATGTATAAGGGACAAGCTCTATTTTGCCATAATATACAGTGATCCCTTGAGTCACTGCAAGTGTAACTTTCATAAGCTATTGTGAGCTTGGCTTGACTTTCTGCAGATAATTTTTTTTTTCTATACATAATAGTGTTATTTTGAGTATTCTTTATGGCCATTGCCCATTTTTTACTATTTAAATAAATTTCTTTTGTGGACAAACTACATGGGATTCAAATACAACCATGATTCAAAGTGTTCTGAATGCACAGGTATTGTAACAGGCTAACACACTGATTTCATACTTTAGGTTATCATCCCTTCCTACTTAATCAATTTTCAAAGTAATGCACACAATGAACTGTACAAACAACCAAAATTGAAATAATCATAATCTATATTACAAATTAGCCCTTCGAAATTACAATATCAATCTCACAATTATATGACTTCTAATGACACTTCATATGATTACTTTTATCTAAATCCTACTTACTTACTGATATTACCTTTTCCCTCTCTTTTCCACTCGTCTTCTTCTTCTTCTATATATTTATAGGGTTTTAGACTGGTTGTTTATATACTCTAGATCCAGTTTATGCTTCTGGTTTCTTATATGATTTCCACTAATCTTTGTATGCCTTAGTATGTAGTATTTTTCTGTTGGTGGATGGTCTGCTCCTGTAATTAAGAGAATTATGTTAATGTCATATATTTTTATTCTACTGAGAGCTTGTTTCAGTTTCAATTTCTGCGGGAGTGGAATCTTGGCCAATGTAGTATAATACGTTCAATGTTTTCTTCTTTGTTTTTGCGCCACCAGCTAAAAGGGCCTGTTTCAATTTTCATTCTGTAGGAGTGTTGTTTCAGTCTTGTATATCTTATCTTGAGTCTTGATATAGTTGTCTAATTTCCAATTTTTTTATCTTGACCACTGTAGTGAGCTGTTGTCTTTTATGTAGTAGTTTTTTGTATCTAATATTTTTGAAGTTTGTCCCTCATTGTGTGAAATTCTTTGTTGTAATTTCTTTTATGGTATTTTTTTTTGGTCTTATGATATGAATATAGGATTATTTAGTTTGTGTGCTTTTTTATCAGCTTTTATTATTATTGGGTGACGTGTTTTTTCGTCATACATGATGCAGGAGCTCTTGCCTGACAATGGGCGTCATGACGTTCAGGGATTTTGGATCACTTTGTTATTTTATTGTGCTATGAGTAATGAATAAGTGATGTTGACAATTGCAGTCATAATTATTATAAATGCTGTAATATTAAGCAAAATGGGTTTCAACTCACATCCAAAACCTAGATGGCACCACTTTCTTCCAGTACTAGCAGGAGAGAGAGCCTTGAATGGCACCCATCTACGGTCTCTAGCAAGCACTATCTCTATAGACTGATGGCACATAACAAGTTCCCGACCTCTTGCTCTAAAGTACCGCAGATGAAAGATGTGCAGGCAGAACGAGAGGAGGAAGATAACTCACACTGTCAAAAGCACAAGTTTCCTTCCTCTTCCCTACCTCTTCATGTTATCTTCATTTTGGATGGATATATGTTTCGTGTTCATTAATGACAGCACACAAATACGAAAAAATAAAGTTGCTTTTTGCCCTCCCCTGACACAGCAATACTTTTATTACAGTGAGTATAAAGAATAAAATGAGTTGATATGGGCCCTGAACTACAATTTTAATCAACTGCAGAATTGATAGAGCCTGTGATATGACAGATATGTCTCTAAAAACAGTAAAACACACACACAAAAAAAAAAAAAAAAAAATACAAATATGGATCTAGCTCTGAGTAACTAAAAGGGAGTGGGAAAAAACAAGGTATGTTGCTGAAGCTGCCTCGCTCAGAAATAAAATCCCTCCTGGAGCATGGGTAAGCAAATCTATCCCCTGTAGGCAACGGGTTAAGTTGACTTGCTATCACGTTCAGTGGTTTTTGGGTCAGACGCCGGTGACGAGATATTTGGTCAAGGCTGGCGCGCCGGGTGAGCGGGCATACAGCGCGGCTAGTGTGCCAGAGAATCCTGAGGCGTTAGGCTTATGCGTCCGAAAACCCCAGCATTCCGACCATTTAGAGCTGGAATAGCCCCGGCAGGAATGGGTTAAAATTTTCTCTAACCACCAGTTCAATCTTTTTATATTACCGATTCAAATTTTTTTGCTATTGCTGAGTCTGCTAATGAATCTATATTTTAATTACATTGTTTTTCTTACTAGTTTTTATTGCTGGGTTTATTAGAGCATTTTATAAATATTCTGGATAGTCCCCTTTTGTCCGATATGTGTTTAACCCATTGCAGATGGTTATAGATTTGCTCGACCAGTCTTCAGGATGGGTTTTATTTCAGAGTGAGACAGCTTCACGTATAGACAGACCCATGTGTCATATGACAGGGTCTATCAATGCTGTAGTTGACTAAAATTGTAGTATAGGATCCATATCAAATAATTATTTTCTTTATATTCAGAGTGATAGAAGTATTGCTGTTTTATGGGTGGACAAAAAGTATTTGTGTGCTGTCATGAATAAATAAGAAACATTTAAGCATCCACAATGAAGATAACATGATGAGGTAGAGAAGAGGAAAGAAGCCTGTCCCTATGACTGTGCCACAGTAAAAGGCATTCCTACTAGCACAGGGGCACATTGTAGACACTGGGCATGGTTTGAGTCACATTTCTCTTCTTGTTCTGCCAGCAGATCCTTCATCAGCGGTACATTAGAACAAGAGGTCAGTAACCTGATATGTGCCATCACTCTATAAAGATAGTGCTTGCTTGAGACCATGGATGAGTGCCATTCAAGGCTCTCTCTCCTGCTGTAGCTAGAAGAAAGTGGTTGTAGATACCTGTAGATACAGGTTGTATTTAAGTTATTTCATAAAGATGACAGTTCAACATTTAAACTCTTATGGGATGTCCCGTGACCTGGCCCCCCACTCATCCCCAATTAAGGTAAGTAATGCCCCTTTTTGGATTAAAAATGTATCTGCCATGCAGTGGCTTGAAAAATGGTGGGTCCAGGGGGGACAAAGCCCCCTCTTTGCTAGAGCAAAAAAATTACTATGTTAGGTTTATGTCAAGTCCATCGGTTAGGTTTCGTTGCAAAGGAATATGAAGAAAATTGTGTTCGTAGCAGAAGACAACGAAAACTACCTGAAAAATATTGTGACGTACACAGAAGGTTGGTTGCGTCTTTATCGAAATCTACCTTTGCTTAACCCTATGACGACTGTGCGTCACACTCGTGTGACACAGCCAAACTCCCGATGCCGGGGCATCATGCCAGTGTGACGATTACAATGCAATATTGCAATTGCCCTGCATAGGGGTCTTCGCGTAGCGAGTGCCCCGTCGGGAAAGGGTTAATATTATCGCAACCATAGTATTTATGATTGAGATTATCATCATCACTCACTCATTACTCATTGTACAATAAAGAAACACAATTATCCAAAAGTCCCCCAACGTCATGTACGTCACGACGCCCACCATCAGGCACCCACCCAAAGAAAAAAAAAATCCTCCATCCGTAATGGGGCAAATTAATTAGTATTACAAGGTTGTCATCTCTTACTTCTGCGTTTGGTGGCTAGTAGTTACTTTTTCCAGGTTGGTGTTCCTTCAACTGATATTTCCCGATTACTTCGTTTTTCCGTCGTTTCGAAAAGAGATCTTTCCGTAATCACAGTCTGACTCATCGCTTCCTCTCTTTACTTAGTTATCAAAGTCGAAACCATTGCAGATAATCGGCAATAACTTCCACTTCACTCGATAAAAGAAGTGCTTACTCTGTGAAGGTTCGCTCGGTTCTCCCGTGTTCTGTCTCTAGGTATGTCGTTGTTTGTAAACATTGCAGTCGTCAAGGAACGTTCGATACCACGATATCGTATGGAGAGAAAATTCTGTTGTACTATTGGAAACGACGTGTTTTTCATCGTTATTTTTGGTATTGCTATTATAAGTCGTAGTAGTTGTAATCCTAGTATGTATATATGTACATGTATATATGTATATATATTATATATATGTATATATATTATATATATTATATATAAGTATATATATGTATATATATGTATATATATGTATATATATATATGTATATATATGTATATATATATATAAATATATATATATATATATATATATATATATATATGTATATATATGTATATGTATATATATATATATATATATATTTATATATATATATATGTATATATATATATATATATATATATATATATATATATATGTATATATATATGTATATATATATGTATATATATATGTATATATATATATATATATATATATATATACATATATATATATATATATATATATATATATATATGTATATGTATATATACATATATATATATATATATATATATATATAT
>BOPN01001531.1:49877-69877 GCA_017312705.2 Penaeus japonicus
ATATGTATATATATGTATATATATGTAAGTATATATATAGATATATATAAATATATATAGATATAGATATAGATATATTACATGTATACAGATATAAGTAGTTTTGTAATTCATTGTATATCATTGGGTTGGATTATAAAGAGTAATTTTGCATTCCCCGAGTTAAATATCCCTGTAACCTTATACTTTAAAAAAATAATTTGTCTCTAGTAAATAAAAAAAAATAAAAAATGCATTATGAAAGAATTACATACCAATTGTCAGATCCACAAATATGAGTCATATTGCCAGCTAGTATAATACCGATTATAGTATAATCTGAAGACTAAAATATTAGTCTATTTGACTGGCATCCAATAAAAATAAAAGATAAATTCTATAACCTCTACACCAACAGAAGGTAATTGAGATATGTAGGAGAAACTTTTCATTTATTCAAGGTCACCAATAATTTAAAAAAGCATATTCATTACAGAATCAAGTGTACATACAATTAAAAATGCAAAACTATGAGTACAAGATACAAAATGGTGGGAGAAAGGGTATGCAGACGACAGTGTGAGTAAGGGTTGCTGCCGAGGGTGGTTGGGGAGTCGAGTCAAGTGTGAGGCCTCCCTGAGCCCGATGGAGGACCCCCAGTCGACAGTGCCCAGCCATGGCAAACAGGGGGCAACATACATCCTTACCAAGGACCTTCCTGTCAATGTGTCTGTAGCTGAGAATACAACTATGAACTCACTGGGAGGTTACAGGCATGATTTTCTTTGCACATGTATAATGTGCTCCTTGGCTAATTTTTCGCATAGCTTGACAAGCATGTACTTATGCTGCCCTGGAAGCATGGCACCAACCTCTTAATATAACCCGCTACTCACATGCCAACCACATGACCCACATACAAAACTCTACAAATAAGCTTACTACTAATACAGTGTTGATAAACATGCAACATGTTAAAAGTGTGTACGACTGAAATCACAGGTTAGGAGACCAGAGGTGGAAAAAAGATACAGTACGTAAATTTCATCCTATGAACTTTTTAATGATTCCCCACCCATATTCTACGCACCATGGCGTAATGAAAATCGAATTTTCTTTTGACAGGTTGATCCAATTGATAGTTTTTGAATTCAATTTCTTTATATAAATCTCAATGAACAGTATCCCCACAAAGGGACTTAAAATACTAATAGCAGTACAAAGCATACACAAGATTGCAGACAGATTATAACCATTAACCTGGAGTACACTTGCCAATGGTCATCGTGTCCCAGCAGCAAAGGAAGAGGTAGGAACACATGGATGTCACTTGTGTGAGGTGACCGGCTGCTGTGCGTGCTGCTGACACCTTAGACATTTGGCTTGTCGCCCCTTATTTGCCCGGTCAGTTTTTAAGTTTTTTTTATGGATATTTTTTTGTGTTTTTATAGGTGATTTTTTAAAATTTATATTTACTTACTTTTTTATTCTTTTTTTTTCACTTTGGTGGCCTGCCAGCCATCACCAATTTCTGGGCAGTATTGATTATCAGTTCTTACTAAGTGGTCATCCTACATTCACTAAACGACGTTTCTTTGTCCCTGGGGTGTTGCTAATGGCAGTGTTTATCAAAGTTGATAGGTCCCCTATGCATTTCCAATGATAAAAATGTTTCTGAAAAAATTATAAACCCTACACATTCACCATGCTGGCAGTGTGGAGGCTCGCATCAGAAAACAGGGGTGGACAGCCGTTGCAGTTAAAATTTTACTCCAGTGAAAAACGTGCACATTTGGGCATCCTGCCTAGTGAGGTGTGGCAGGCTTAGAAGAGAGTATTTCTTGAGCCTTGCAGTGATACTGATATCTAGGGTCCCTCCACTGGATCATACCTTGACACATACACCACTTTTCACCACCACCTCCGCTACATATCCCGGGGAGGAGCTGCTGCTGCTGCTTCACACACAATTTACTGCATACATCTTTTTTATTTTATTTTTATCTTAATTAACGGCAAACAGAGACACCTTGTAAACTTTCATATCTTCAAGCATTACCATGATCAAGAAAACTTATCCACTCAGGTTCTACATAGTCATTATTTAGATTTATAGTCTTTATCAGAAATGACTAAATGAGCACACATTGGTAAATGACTGGACATGTGCAGAGGAGGTGGCAAATCTTGGATACACAGTTTATATGCACAGGAAACATATCCTCTACCTAATCTCCAGATTCAGACGGAATGTTTGCATACACTGACCCAGTCAACAGCATGTGTATGGACATTTCAATTAACTTTGGCTCTTTCATATTTTTATTACTTTTTTTTAAATAATATTAATTTGTTTTTGTTTCTTCCTGTTCACTTTGGTTTTCAACCTCACACTTTAGGCTAGCTCCTTGTGCCAGCAGATCAGACATGAGGTCCAAATTTTGTGACATGTACAATGGAATGTGCTGCTTCCCAGTGGATGCCCGCACATTGAGAAGCAAGAAGTATCTAGACAGGTACACATACAGAGTCCCTTCTCAAGGACTGGAGTCAAAAGAGCAATACAACAGCCAGGCACGTCATTCTGTTGGCTAAGGTCATGTCTGCTTGTGGACTTGAGGTTGCTGTAACATGAGACAGCCGAATCACATGTGAAAGGTGGTACCAGCAGTTAAAGCCTTGGTCACTTGTACTTGAAAATTATTTTGTGAATGGTAGATGCTATCAAAGCAGGACTGGAACCACTGCAATCTGTGCTACAATTCTTTGGCGGTGGCATGACTAGCAAGATCCAACAATGTGTTTCTCTGTATCACAACCAGTCCATGTCATGACCTGGGAACCTCAAGCTCATTTGTACTTTGGACGCACACCAACATCTTAACTCAAGAGCCTTGGTCATCAAAAACTTAATGCTATACAAGTCCCATGGCAGTAGGAGGGCAAATGTGGCCAGAACTCACAAACTGTCAGACAATACTGGATGAAGGACGATTTTAACATATTTTGATCCTTGGTTGAACATAATTTTTAATTATTCACTGCTTGCACATACAACTGAGTACATTCATAAGTCTTGGATTCACATGAAGATAGTTTCAACAGCTGCCCCCTTATCCTGAGTCAACCAGTGGTACAGATGATGAAAAGCAGCAGATGCCTCCACTTTCTCTCCAGAAGGTGATGGTATCATGGCAGTGCCTATGGATGTGTCAAGCAAGTGAAAACCATTATCCACCACCTCTCTGTCGACAACTTCCCATTGGTTTTCGCAGTCGTGACGATCCGGTGGATGGTGACACCTTACTTGAATGATGAGCCCCTTTTCCACCCCGTCCTTTTCTTGGCCTCATATCCTCGGCTTGTACGTGAGGGAGACGTGCACTCTCTGGACGTCGGTCTCCGTGCAGTCGTGGTCCGTGAGGGAAGGGGAGGGGTCAGGTACAGGCGGTGTTGCTCTCCTGCGCGGACTTGACATGTAGTCTCCTGCATGTGGAGGCGTCTTCACGTCTGCGCTCGATGACCTTCCCCTTGAGCCCTTCTGGCCATTTTCCTTATCCTTTTTGCTTGAGGATCGCCGCACCAACTTCCTGTCCTTATCCTTGCTTGAGGTCCGTCTAACTGAGCTTCCCACGTTTTCACTGCTGCCTCCACCTGGTATGGATCAGTCAAATTTGATAGATTTTTAACTTGCCATTTTGGAAAAGATGGTGAAAAATTGAAATGTATAGAAAACTTAGAATTGAGAAGCTACAGAAACATTGCAGTTCTGGATTTTTCTGCCTTTGAAAACCTAATCATTAAAAATTTATACCCCTATCCAGTTCACTCCCAGACATGAAGGACAAACAGGGTACATACCCCTTAGTATATACCACACCTGATACACGATGTTATCAGTTTTCAGAAACAGTTTATTTCAATATGAACAACAATAAGCTTGAGATTAAAGAACCTGTTTAACATGGAATAGGGCTAATTGACAACATAAAGGCATACACGCAACCATATCACGCACACATGCACCCGCCAACCCACCCACACATGCACATGCGCACATGTGCACACACTCACACTCACTCACACACACACTCACACTCACTCACACACACACACACATGAGCATGCACGCACACACACACAAACACGTGCACACACGCACGCACGCACTTTCTCCTCCACCCTCCTCCACTCACTCACTCACTCAGTCTCTCTCTCTCTCTCATATTCATGAACAATATCCAAAGTAAGAACTCCTTCAGTGCTTGCATAATTTCAGCTTTGCCAGCCATCACACTTCTGGAATGGGATCCACACCTGAGGGAGGCCTATTAATTGAGCCAGATCGGAGAATATAAACTGCATGGGGCTGACACTCCACATCCACTGGCGTAAGAGGAGTTCCATGCGGGGAATGCGACAGGAACCACTCGCTTCTCGTGCGCATTCGTTCTGTCTGTCTCTCGTGCACCTGGGGGATTGCACACAACAGATGTTTAATGTGACACGCACTGGCTTGCTGGTTTGGCTTGTTGGCAATGTTGGTGTTGATTGAGATATAAGACATTGCAGTTAGGTTTTCCTTTTTTTTTTTTTTTTACATTATATTGGAAATATAAGGTTATAAAAATTAGAATCTATCATGGAACACTCAATATTTCAATAGATGCTTTGATGATAAAAAAATATTTACGTATAAATCAACTTAAACTATAAACTGCAGTTATGGACATAACTCCACTTAACCTCTCAACTACTTTTAACAAATATATTGTCCATTATTTCTCCAACCATTTATCAAAGTTTAAACCAAATATCAATCACTCTATAACTATATTTCAGAAAATAAAAAATCCATAAATAAAAATCCAGACCCACTTTTTCTCTGGTATTCCTCTGAACTCATAAACCACAACAAAAATATATAACAATAATGACCTTCTTTTCTCAATTACAAAGAAAAAACTTTCTTAAATGTCTATATAGTCTGTTATGAACACATGTCTAGAGATCACT
This sequence comes from Penaeus japonicus, assembly GCA_017312705.2. NCBI lineage: Eukaryota > Metazoa > Arthropoda > Malacostraca > Decapoda > Penaeidae > Penaeus > Penaeus japonicus. The sequence continues at coordinate 54,873 of BOPN01001531.1, forward strand.
GAATTTGCATTTTAATACCTGCTATTTATACATACATTCACCTCTGCTGTAAGAGATGTTCAGTGCTTCTGTATTCTTGTCACTGCCTTGAAAAAGTAGTAAGTGATCCTCCATATTAAATATAAATAAGGTACATAAAAAAGGAAGTCAGATATCTAGTGAGTATAGTCACTGTATCAGTATATATATGGATGTAGTAACATTTAAAGAAATCTCAAATTATAAATTCATATATAATGTATGTATATATATATTTATATTTATTTATATATATATATATATATATATATATATATATATATATATATACACAAATACATAAACATATATACATAAATATATATCAAATATGCATTCTCCAAAGGAGGAAAATTAATTGTAAAAAAAAAAAAAAAAATTGTAATTCATATTCCTCATTAAAAGTTGTATGGTAATGCTTTCTTTAGTAACGTTTATGAATTGTGCAATATGGAACCAAGCAGGATTACATCACTATTGTGAATAGTCTATGCTTAAATGGCTAATTCTTTGAAAAGTATATTTTCTTTAATCTCTGCTACAGATAAATTGATCTAATACACATACCAAACAAATGCTTAAATCTTGGTTTCCCTATGAGAAACTGACAACAATATCTAATGAAACCCTACAAAAAATAGAAGAAACAAAGTTCGTAACATTTCAGGTTAAATTGAACTTTTTCTAGCAGGAACATCAATAACAGTAATCCCTTTTTGTGCTCCTGCCTGAACCTTCTGCTTCAGCTACCACTAATTTGGTGTGATTTAACATAACATTTCTTACTGTAATTTCATTCAATCTCATATTTTCAAACATTTCTGCATCTGTGCTTTATCACACTATTTGCATTTCATAAATATCATCACTAGCCTTACTAAACATGGTCATTCACTACAATCTTTGCCATCACAACTTTGGGATAACTATATCCAATAACTCATTCTGTCGCATCACTCAGACTCAGTCGGTTACGTGGGTTTATGACTGAAAAAACGAAACTCACATTTCAATGCATATAGGAAGTTTGTAAATAGACAAGATGTTTAGTTTGTTTTGGCTTTATACTACCATCCTGGTTCTGTATTCTTTAAGCCTGAGTACTGGAAAAATGTCCTTAAATTGGACATGATTTAGTATGAGCATTTGCACAGGAAACGTCTGTTACCATTCATCAAAGGCAGTGACTTCATATACAGTAGACAACACTGTAACATCTCATCAACACGAATGTAAATTTTTAATCTATCTGCCTATTTATGTAAGTATAATGAAAAACATGAAGGAGTATTATTCCTGACCCCAACTTCTCAACTTTAATACTAACAATAAAACTCTCCAGAAAACATGTACTTGAGAAAAATCTTTGTGGAATGTACCGGTATGCATTGACAGGCAAGAGTAAAAATAAAGTTGAAAAAAAAAGAAAAAAAAATCACATATTTACATAAATTCTAACATGCATGCTTAAATACATAGGGTAGCGCATGAGAATAAGTCTTTTAAAAGATCTAAACTGCAAAAATAAAAGAGAGAGAGAAAAATCCGGGGCATGCAAAGCAGACTGGTATTAGTAGCTCGTAAGTTCAATTAAACTACAACAGATAGACAAGGAGGAAAGGACCCTCTCATACCCGCACACTCAGTCATATATAACCACTAGTTGGCTTTTTTTTCCATTGGCTGTCATGGATAAAACACTTGCTGTATGGTAAAAGAAAAATGAACCTGGATTATTTAAAATGTGTAGAGCAAAATTACCTACTTATCACAGGAGTAAACTTTGAGCAACTAACACTATACATCTGATGAAATATAACAGCCTATAATTTGTGTGTTCAAAATCACCACCTGAGTCTTGTATGTAAAAATCAACATGCTATACCAGTGTTCTTTTGAGCAACAGTATATATAGCCAGTCACTTGAGATATTTTGTTTATACAGCTTATCCACTATTTAACCCATTCACACCGGGGCTTATATTTGGGTAATGCTGCTCCTGCTGGCTAGATAACAAGCGCATGTAGTGACTAAGCACCAGATTTCTTCTGGCACCATGCCGTGCTGCGCCCACTTCAATGGGTTGATAATTAGAGTTTTTTATGTTAATTTACCTTATTTTCACAAGTGAATAAAAATGTCTAAACAAATCAAACTCCTATGATTATATACATACTAATGATGTAAAACATATATTTTGAAGGAACGATCATGATGTGATAGGACATCATCCAGCAAGAGCAAAATATTCGCATGACATGATATCATGTCACCCGGTGCCAATGGGTTATGTGCCCCAAAATGTCCTGTCGGTATTTTTCAAATGCAGTATCAATTAACCCGTTAACGACAGGGCTGTTTTGGCTCCAAATGGTTGAAACACCGGGATATTTCAAACTTGTAAGTCTAATACCTTAGACTTTGCCCGCAATGGCCACAGCCAAGCGCTATACGCCTAATCACCCAGCGTGCCGGCCAAGAGGAAGGCCACGATGAAATATCTCATCTCCAGCTGCTGACACTGCCACCACTTGACGTGATATCTTGTCACCCGTCGTTAAGGGGTTAAGTTTGTATCTTCATAATTGCCTAAAGTGGCATAAATAAAATGATAATAGCAATACTAATAAAATAATATTACATTATAGTACAGATTCTAAAAATCTGTTTGTTGTGAGAGGTTAGTGACACTGGCTGGCAGTTCTGCTGCTTTTAAAGATCTGTGCCCTAACTTTTTAACTATTCCTGAGATCAATTAAATATTCCTACAAGAAAGGATGTTGAATGTGAATACAAAAACCCTTCAACAATGAATACTATATGTCTAATGAGTAAAGGCCTTTCACAAAACTAAAATTAGGTGTCTGCCAGTTTCAATAGTGCAATGGACTATTTCATATTCAAACTCTAATTATTAGACTAGGCAAACTAACAAATCAATAATTGTACAAGATGCCCTTCTTCCATATCCACAAATGATACAATTTATTAAAAAAAAAGTCTATTCCACGGCTAGACTTTACAATCAATTAAAACAAACATATTCATGCTACTTCTATCATTACTAACATTTAATATTACAATTTTTTTGCAATTCTTTATATCTGGCAAATTAAAATCTCTCTTTTTTCTACAAATGAAACAAAATGGGTCATACAGCATACTCTATTTAATTTGACTAATAAAACTAATTATCAGTAACATAGAGGGTTTTCATTCATATCACAAAGTATGAAAAGAGTGGTGACAAGACTCCCAAAACTGTATCTCAAAACCAGTGCAACCTTATGACCTTGCATGAACTAGGAACCAAAAAAAAAAAGAAAAAAAAAAAAAGGTAGTGGGGTGTGCTTATATGTGAATATCCTCTGAGGGAGAAGGACTCCCATCCCGCTGACCTGTGGCAGGTAGGAAAGGCTCTTGGTACTCTCTGCGTAGCGGTTGACTTGCCGCAGCTCGTCCAACGTCATGTGAAGAGCGGAGTGGGAACTGCCGCTGCTGTGGTCCTCCCCATTACCCTGTGACACACCACACAGCAAAGCTCTCAGTCTTCACTTGACACTCCATGCCCATGGGGGACTGCACAGCAACTCCCATTCAATTCATACATCCTTGAAACCACGCTACTACATCCTAAGCACATGACAGAGCACCTTATGCCAAGTACAGGGGTTGAAACTACTCACTATACCCAACAGCTCTTACAGTATATGCTATAGCACAGAAGTTAATTGGCGGGTGTTTACTGATCTTTGCTTATTTTCTCTGAGAATAGTATTTATCTCTTACTTGAATTTGCTGACTGTACATTTTCTTTCATTTATAGTTACTGTATTATTCCAGGAAGGAATTACAGATAAAAGTTCATGTTGAATCCAGCTCTCTGTCTAATATACAGCTCTTAATTCTTCAGTGAAAAGTCAAGTACTTTATAATTTTTTCTCATTTAAAAAATATTCAAATTCATCAAAATTATCTTCAACAAATAAAATCTACATCTAAAATATAAAACATATTCAACTGAAATGTGCCTTTTCCCTTATCTTCTTTCTTTCTTTCACTTGTCTTATAAATCACAAAAATAAGACAACAAAAAAGTCAGTAACTCAATGGTGCTTAACATTACACATTAATCACTCAGAAATATGCCAATCATCCCTGAAGAGAATACAGCCGATCACTCTCAGTCTATAATGCCCTCCTCTCTGCAGTTGTTTATTCCCTTTTCAAAGCTCAAGTCTAAAGAATAAAAGCTTCTATGCTCTCAGGAGAGGTTAAAAGCAACATGATGTATATTCAACCTGTTCTTTATCCTAAAGTTTGCAAATTCTATGAATGAAACTCCCTACAATATTTGTTTGTTTTCCTATCGATGCTCCACTTTGATATATGAACTTTTGTTGTTGAAATATAGTACACTATAGTATTATCAAAGGTAAGAAGACCAGAACCCAGAGATTTATTTTCCTACTAATAATTTTATCCATCTTTCTAATTTCTTGTATTTTTTAAAAGAATTTGCTGGACTGATGTTCAAATATATAATATTGAAATATTAATGCAATTGATCTTTCAATAAAGATATGTCAATTTACTTCAATAACACACTGTTTGTGATGTAAAACTGTATCAAAACTGTATCAACCTGTATCAAGTAACTCATCAACAGCCATTCTAGGGTGGGTCAAGGTAACAATATCTTTTACAGTTCTCTTCCAAAAGAATGACTATATGCTTATGCGATTCCAATGTCTTGAAGAAAAGCTAGTGATGAGATGAGGTGAAACATTCTACACATCTCCATACTTTCACAGAGTAGGATCATTTTGAGAAAATATGAATGAGAATGAATAATTCCACAGTGTACAATATCTAACTTATTAAAATTTTGATATTGCACCTTCGTTACATAATTCTAACAAGGACATAATATAAATTTCTTAATCAAATATTTTGGATTTATTCATTCACATTCATATCTTTTCTAAATTTGTAACAATGATCTCTGTTGAAGGAGGAACGTCTAGTGGGCATTATGCATATCCAAAGAGAACAGGTTAAATACACATACTAATATATCTATTCATATAACAATAAGAACTACTTTTGTTAGTATGACGGCAAGAAATAAATCAACAAATATGTATATAATATATATATATATATACATATATACATATATACACACAAACAAAGTTGAAGGCATTAAGTTAGTGAAGAATGAATAGTAATACTTCTCACAACTACAACAAATACAATAACAATATGGTCTTACAGATACTGGAAAATAAATTACATAAAAAAAGGAATAAACAAGGTGGGAAAAAACAGAAATAATGAGGGAAATATTAAGCTAGACATTCTCTTACAAAGGTAAAAGAAATGACACACATTCTACCCATCAACCACAAGGTAATATAAAAAAAATTGTACTATATATAATTGAAAAGTAATGATGGACACACTGAGCACACGTTCCCAAATTAAATACTATCTTAACAATTTCAAAAGAATCTAGACAAGAAAGGAAAAACTATTCACGTCTAAACATGATTTAGATATTGTACTGTATCCCACAATAATCTGATGGAGCAATACTTAAAAAAAAATTACTTCATGTATAAAAGAAAAACATTTCAGAACTTTTAACAGACAAAGAGAAAGAGGAAAATGGAAAAGACAAAGAAAGAGGTAGAAAAAAAAAAGCTTTCAATAAATCACAGCCAAGAATATCACAGAAGGAAAATTGGCGAGGAGACTAATTACATAAGCTGTTGAAGAATTAGTTACAAACTATGGAATACTGCGATTCCATTTTTAATTCAAATATCTTAAAGTTGGCCATACATAAGTTAAAAGATCACATCAATATTCTTTTTCTTTTAAGCAGTGATTCAAGAAGAAATCAATTCATAATTGACTATCATTGCATATGTACATCTGCTGCATGCATGCAGGAGTGTAAGAGGACAAAAGGGGAAAGATAAAGAAAATGAAAGTGAAAAAGAAGGAAAGAGGGCAAGAGGGAGGGAGGGAGGGAGGGAGGAAGGGAGGGGAGGGAAAGAGAGGGAGAGAGAGGGAGAGAGAGGGAGTGAGAGAGAGAGAGAGTGAAATGGAGTGCGGGAGAGAGAGAGAGGGAAGAAGGGAGTGAGAGAGAGGGAGGAAGAGAGAGAGAAAGAGGGAGAATGTGAGTGTGTATGTGTGTATGTATATGTGTATGTGTATGTGTATGTGTATGTGTATGTATGTATGTGTGTGTGTGTGTGTGTGTGTGTGTTGTGTATGTGTTGTATTTGTGTATGTGTGTGTGTTGTGTATGTGTATGTGTGTGTGTTGTGTATGTGTATGTGTGTGTGTTGTGTATGTGTGTGTATTGCGTGTTGTGCGTGTGTTGCGTGTTGTGTACGTGTGTGTGTTGTGTACGTGTGCGTGTTGTGTACGTGTGTGTGTTGTGTACGTGTGCGTGTTGTGTATGTGTGTGTGTTGTGTATGTGTGTGTTGTGTATGTGTGTGTGTTGTGTATGTGTGTGTGTTGTGTATGTGTGTGTGTTGTGTATGTGTATGTGTATGTGTATGTGTGTGTATTGCGTGTTGTGCGTGTTGTGTACGTGTGCGTGTTGTGTACGTGTGCGTGTTGTGTACGTGTGTGTGTTGTGTACGTGTGCGTGTTGTGTACATGTGCATGTTGTGTATGTGTGTGTGTTGTGTATGTGTGTGTTGTGTATGTGTGTGTGTTGTGTATGTGTGTGTGTTGTGTATGTGTGTGTGTTGTGTATGTGTGTGTGTTGTGTATGTGTGTTGTGTATGTGTGTGTGTTTGAGAATGTGGGAGTGTGGGAGTGCGGGTGTGAGTATTAGTGTGAAAGCAAATGTGGGCACAGTAGTTCTCAACCCGGGCTCTGTAATGAGGTCCTAAGAGTTCCATGGCACATCCCTCTTCATGTTCAACAAAAATATTCTTAACAAATTCTCCATGTTCACGCATATGTGTATGACCATGCAATGTCACATCCTAACCTGAAAATGCCAGGTGACATGACATCATATCATATGGTGGCAGCACTTGTTGCTGGGGATGTGATATAATGTCATGTCTTTTTGTATGACTGGCACGCTGGGTGATCGTGCATGCAGCTGTTGGCCGTAGCCAGAGTGGGCATATAGCCTGAGGTGCTGTGCTCTTGTAGTACCCCAGCGTTTGGACTGATCAGAGCCAAAATTGCGTCACACTTGTGACACAGCTAAATTCCCGATGCCGGGGCGTCATGCCAGTGTGACGTTTCCAATGCAATATTGCAATGGCCTGGCGTAGGGGTTTTCGCGTAGCGCGTGCCCCGTCGGGAAAGGGTTAAGAGTTAAAAGACAGTGTACTGACTCTATGTATATGGCATGCACAGAGATCAGGGTTCCATGGAGTAACAACTCCCTGAAAAAGGGCTCCAGGGCTTGGTAAAGGTTGAAAACTACTGCTCCCATATTTGAATAGACATGTATAGTATTAAGTGTAAATCTGTGTCCAATATTCAAGTGGGGAAAATGTGCATGTGGAAACGCACGCACAATAACAAGAAAAATACTTGAAAGCTGGTATCACATTCAATAAAAGGGAAAAAGAGGTAAGCATCTAGTACAATATTTACCTTGTACAATCCATTCTCCTCAAGCGATATAGAAAGCCGGGTACACGATTCCCTCAAGTTATTTTCTGGCACACCAGCTAGTGGGTCTCCACCCCCACCTACTGCTCCCATCTCACTGCTCCCCCCACCTACCAACGGTAAACCACTGGTGCTCTCTGGGATGTGGATCAGGGCTGGTGTCGACTGTGATTCCTCCTGCCCAGCCATTGCTGCAAGTACAAAGGAGTGTTAATTGCAAGAGCAGGAGGAGAGGGGGACAAGACAAAAAGGAGAGAATGAAAGTTCTATCTCGTGTTTCTTATGACGAGATTAGTATATCTGGGGAAGAGAGAGACTAGAAATATGAGGATGCAGCCATCTTTTTTATTCTCATATTATTCCCATGTCATTGGCCATATTTTTTTCTATACAGAAAATTGAAATGACATTATGTGTATGCTCCTCCAAGCTAATCAACCTATAAATCTTACATCTATCTTACATCTAGTTCATCGGATAAAATCATCAGTATACCTGTTATATTTTTTCACAATTAAATATAAAACACTAGAACACAAATTAGAGGGTAACACAATTGTCATCACTGCCTAGAGAGGCTGTGTATAGGACCTCATGCACATTCTATAGATAAAATATCACCCTTCAGTAAACAGATAAGAGCAGCAATATTCTGTAATTCCATATAGTATCGATATAAAACAACAGATAATATCTTTATCAACACTAAAATCACATTACCAGTGATCGACAATAGAAAATAAGCTACAATCCTGTTAAAGGTTGAAGTTAAACTAAGTAAAGTATGAAATACGCTGTCATATACAACTGAAACCAAGTACAAACACATGCATACTTTCAGAGAAACATCCTTCTTAAAAATTATCATTCCTTCTCATCTCTCTCTACTTAATAGATACAAATCAATCATATTTTCTAAATGTCATTGTTGTAAAAAATCTACATTCTTCTCTCCATCATCAGCTTCCCAAATAAATCATATGCATTCCACTTTCACTTCAACAAAACAACTGCAAGTTAAACCCCCTTGGTCAACTATAGTTCTGTCCAGCTGGTATAAAATCAAGCCGCATCTCTAGATACTGTGAGATCATCATTTGTAGATCTTCAATGTTCAAAATCCATATACGGAGAAGTGTATACAACGAGTGAAATGTGAAAAGCTGATTAATGTATCTTCAAAAGAGTTAGTGTCACATTACTTGAAGAAATGTGTCCATGTTGATACATACATGCATATCAGTGCATATGTACAAGTGCATATTTACAATGTAACAAATGCTGAAAATCAAGTATGATTGTGAAATGGTGTATGTAATTCTATTAATGTACAACTATAGGTCCCATTTGTGTTTCTGAATCTATTTCCAGAGAAAGTCTTTATGTAATAACTCGAGAACCTCCTTCACCCACTGTAAAGTTTGAAATAGCGAAAGTAAACATAAAATCGACCTTCGGCAAGTATGCATGATGAGGCAGTCCACAATCTTTGGTCAATGAACAAGTCCTACTCAATTACTTTAGAATGTTCTCCTAATTCTCAATCACTCTTGCAACCAGTTTATAAGTATCTGCTTCCTCTATGTAATATTTTCTTACCATTACTGCTTTGACCTGCCAAAATAAATACAATGGTCAAAATTATTTATTCTACAGTACATCTTATTACAAAGAAGGTATGTAAAACTAACTTTAACAAAATTACCATTATATATCATATTGTACTCTCTGAGTCTAATAAAGTGAGAGATTTTCCTTAATATTAAAATAACTATTAAATATAACATTCTGTTTTTACATGCTTCTTCAAATAAATATATCAGCTCATGTCTTATCTTACCATTCAGCAAGCAAACTTCATTAAAAAGCACAGGACATTTATGCCTTCCTAATTGCATTCTCTTACAATGCAACTAAAGCTGTACAACTCAGCTATTGTGACTTTCTCTGTTCATTTTTTATACATACATGGCAAAAAAAAAGAAGAAAACAATTAAAAAAAGCACCCTAGTTACATAAAGGGTTTTCATCACATATTTATCCACTATCAACCTACATGTCAATATCAATATCAACATTAACAACTGTCTGTGACATAAGACAAGTAACATTAAACCTGTTTCTCTTATGATACATGAATTTGGCTTTACTTTCTCATTACATGCATCCATTTTACTTTCATCTATTGCAATCTGTAACTTCTTATTCCCAACAACGTGCAAAAACTTACTATGTCAAGATGAACACCGTTATATACATAAAAGGCTTTTAGCCATAACAAACAAAAATGAAAAATTTTGGAAACCAAGGAACGCTGAACAGAAAACATTCTTGTGCATTAAGCATATGAACAGCCAATCTACAACACTCAAAAAAAGAAAAAGAAAGAAAGAAAGAAAAAAATACATATCTGAAGTTCAGTTATACTAAAACACTAATGTCCTTTTTCTTAAGCACTAAACTCCTGGAACAACTTCAAAGCTGGACTGACTGGTTGAGTTCCCTTGAACCGATCAGCTGCTACAGTCATAAAGCAAAATTTAATAAGCTAAAAAAATAATAAGAGAAAGCAAACAAACAAAGATCAACCTATATTATTTTATCTTTTAGTCAATAAACACACAAAACGAAGAAAAAAGAAGTAAAAGAGAAAGAAAAAACTCAAATAAAACAGACTGGCTAACTGCTACTTTTTAGAGCTTTATTTTCTTAAGGCTTGAAAACTGTCTTCACTCTGGCACAAAGGTCAAACTGTGGAAGGCAAGTGTAATAAGCAGTAGTACATACAAAGCCCTTTTACATCTCACAACAGCGGATCGATACAACAAACAGCTACGGCGTGATTAGCTCACTAAGTCTTTTTGGCTACCTTCAAGGTTGAACTTGAGGCCCCAGCGCTCCGACTCATATTGAAGCCAGGTTTTTTCTGCTTCAATAGAACGCTGGCCTGATGAAGAGGGAACCATGGAGAGAAATCATTAACATGATATCGACAGGGAGGGGATGGGAATACTAATGAATTTAGTATCAATTATTTTTCTAACAATACTTGCACCTTTACTCTTGGATACAGTAGGATGTATTCTTTTCTCTCACTGTTTGCTTTGCTTTGCGGAAAGAAAAAAACACGTATGACTCCTTTCTAGTTTGTGTATGTCCTTTTAACAGACAAAATCACATGTTGATCCTTTAGTTCAGACTGGTACATGGATGTATTATGTGTGGCTGTGGGTGTAGATATGTGCATGTGCATTAGGGTATTTCAATAATTGGTGATTTTTGAAAAATCATTCAAATTCACGGGGACTGTTCAGAAGTAGGCTCCATTTATTTTTTCATGACTAGTGATACCATTTTTATTTGTTTTTATCAATATTTACCTATTGCACTTTTAATTCAAAGATACGAAAATTTTTATTAAATAATTAGATTAGTCAGGGGTGAAATTCCCGTTTTCTGTATTCTCATCGTCATTTTAGCAGTAATTACTTAACGATGTATTCAAATTATGTTGATTTATTTAATCGTGTATAGTATAATTCTAGTTTTTAAGATTATTTTTTCTACAATTAAGCATAATATTACACATGGTGAAAGTATATTACAAACTAGAAACGTATTTTTTATTGGCAATATCTATAATATGCAACAACTTCTCACATGTACTATATTCCCCTATCCGCAATTACCATGTATTTGATATCCCATATATAATGGAACAAAGGAGAACTAAACACTCTTTCCGAAAAAAAACTGGGACATTCAAAAACTTTTCTGTGCTGAGGTTCCACAACTTCTCATAGGAAAAATTGTACCAAATTCGATCCTTCAGGTTTGCCTGGTTTGTATATCCAGCTTTTTCCGATTCCATTTTCAACATAGGAAATACCTCATGTATGCTGTCAGCATCGTAAGAGAGTGGCATGAAAATGACATCTGTGTTATGCAGATATCTACTGATGGATGCAAAGTAGGATTTGTCAAACCCTAATCTGATCCCTACTTCCAGACACATTGAGATGCACAAATGCTGTCTGAAATATTGTCGGCTCTGTACTAATGTCAGCTTTTCGCCAGCAAAAGAAATGGATCTTGGAGAACTTCGAAGATACGCTGATAAGAGTAGAGGGTTCTTTTACAAATGCTACAAGCATCCAATCAAATTGTCTTTCAAGCCAACTTTTGTCTTGGATGGCAAATCAGCATTTTCAATACTTCATAATTTATCAAATACAACATCAAGTGATATACAAACATGTAATGATGAACACATATAACCTAACCACCTAACACCAACTGGCACAAATATCCTAGGCAATATTATGTTTTTTTAATTATTTTAAGGACTCAAGACAAAATAATTTTGCATGTCTGTTCAGCAGCTCATGAATGGTTATCCGTCAATAGCATTAATGTTAATTGGCCACTGAAAACGGACCTCATCATTTATATCCTCATAAAAATCAATTACTTTTGTTAATTCCCTGAGGTTATGACATGTTTTTATTCATATTGGTTATCTTCAATGAAGCTAGAGTGTCATCTCTTTTACCAATAGTTGCCTGCCTTTTCTTGCGGAAAATGGTAGTATCTAAAGGAATCAATTTGCTTTCAAGACCAACTACTTGAGAAAAAAAAAGCATCAGTAAAATTTGTTGCATTATTTCCGTGGTGTATTTCCGTTTCCCTTCTGGCAGTCATCAGGAGTGGATAAATCTTCTAAGGTTGAGGAAGATTAAGTTTCCGTTGTCATGTTCATCATCTGTATCGTTTTCACACATTCCTGAATCTCACTCAGTAATTTATTTACCAGACTACATTTCCTCTTATTTCTGTATTCCTTCCTTTTAGTAGGCTTTATGGTCAACAGAACCAGTGGATGCAGCACAACCATTAACTTTGCTTCCTTACCACTCGATGTCTTCTTATAACACTCTCTCGGTTGTCTTTTGCCTTCAAAGATACGATTTCAATTACCAATAAGCAAGCTTTCAAAACTCTTCTCCTGTGTATAATAATATACTTTCTTTATGTTAAATACTTTATGGAGGTAAGCCACGTTAGTTTAGTAATAGTCTTCAGTCCAAATTTCTGATATAATTCTTCAATTTAGTCACAAGTTTCAAAGCAATTTGTCGTCAGAAAGTTTGAATTTCAATCAAACACTTTCAGCGAATCATATCGTGCCAATATATCACAAACAAGTAGCAATGCAACAGAAGCTTGTGGGAATGTATAATAATGTTATTAATTAATTAACGTTTATATGATTATTGAAGAAACCACGCATTGCTACAGGCCATTAAGTTCAGTGAGGAACTAGAGGTATTGACAGACTTCCGACCTAAGGTCATTGAGGAACTTGCTATATGCGGTATTTAAGTGCTTAAGGTCTGTGAAATTTGTTGTGTATTTAGGTTCCAAGGTCAGCTGAGGAACTTGATGCACCTAAAGACACAAAATTTGATTGCGATTCGAGAGGGGAACTATCATCACTTAAGGTTAGCGAGGAAGTTCGAAGTGCGTGGACCTCGTCCGCTGCGCGGCCCCAATTCCGCGGAAATGCGTAATATATTAAATTGAAAAGTGCAACCCCTAAACGTTATCAGATCAAGCTGATTTTTTTCACATTTCATTTTTATGATATATGGAGCCTATTTTTGTACAGTCACAATGACATTTCAAAAGTTGCAATTATTGAAATACCCTAATGTGCATGTGCATGTGTTTGTTGAATGAGTGTAAGGGTACATTTGGGTACAGCCGAGCCAGATAGTCTCTAGCGCCCATCTAATTGTCACGGAGATATGGTCTTCACTTGGCACTTTCAATTACCAGCTTGCCCAATGCAAAGATCTAGAACTTTATTCACCTGTACGAGAAGCATACCAATTCACAATGTTTGTCTCCATATAAGAAAAAAACTGGCATATACAAATATACACATTTCATTGACAAATAATTACAATTTCAGCAGCTTTCAAACAATACTGTAGATCCCTGTAAAGCTGTATTCAGCACTTAAAGCAATGACAAAATATATATAAGCACATTAGTAGGCCTTATTTTACATTCTTACCAAAATCATCTAAATATAAACATCATTCACACCACCCTAAAACAATGAACATTCCACACACGCACACATCTTAACCTTGTCATTTCAAAATATATCATATTTCCTACAACATAAGCTACCTAAATTGTCTTAAAACAAGAACATCAGGTAATACATATTAATGAGTATGAAAAAAAAGCATACTTTACCATAAAAGCATTTATATAATTGTGTTCCATTGTAGAGTTCTTAACATTATCAGACCAGTAATCAGTTAAAATACAATGAAATCCCTTACCTTTATTCCCAAGTCCACTTTAAGCAAACTGGGTAGTTGGATGATGAATGTGTCCAAACTTCCAATCTATACAACTAAACTGTGAAATCCCCAAAAAAGCCCCATGCTACACAACTAGCTCATCAGGCCTGGATATCATTTTGATGCACCGAAAGTTCCTATTCATTCTCAATCTCTTGTGGGACATAATATAATAACCATTTCTTCTTGTTTTTCTGCTGTTATCTCCTCCTCCTCCTTACTTTATCATGATCATCACCACCTTTCCTTCTGGACAATCAACATGCAAAAAATCTAAAAATTTAAGGAGGTAATAATGTTTTACTAGTGAAAATATAAGTAAAATTGAAAACCTAATCTTCTTGGGGTAACTACACCGCTGTAAAACTAAAGCAGTATGAATACTTCATTATCAAATGCTGTTTCAGTGATCTTTTATCATTTTATGCAATTCTTCTCGTTTATGTTGAAGTTTGAATTCAGTATAACAGTTAATCTGGGGTTCAGCCTTGTTGGCAGAGCATATAATTGGCTATATAATGAACTATATCAACAAACAAACCCTCTGCTCTTGGACAATAAATTATAGAGATCTGCCCACACATCAAATTACTATAATGGAAAATAAAACTTACATGTTATAATGAATGGAACACTTACTTCAATTTCTTCATTACTATGGAGATCGAGGCTAGAGTCTTTAGCAAGAGAATAAAAAATATTCCAAACATGTTGTGAAAATGAAGATAAAAGACCTTGGTAATGAGAATGAGATGAAAAGAAAAAGCTCTTACAATAATCAAAGTGTAGACAATAAGAAAAATAGCACCACAGATAAAGAATAATAATAAGACAGATAAGTATATATACATGTGCAAAACACATACAAACCAAAAAGTTGAAAAAACACACACATCCTCTCTTACACACCTCTTAAACAGACAGACAAGGAGAATGACTTAAGACTTACGTG
>BOPN01001531.1:74877-84877 GCA_017312705.2 Penaeus japonicus
TATATTCGTCCCAGGGAATTTACGGGGCACAAAAAAAAAACGGAAAATAATCATAAGGGTACTAAGAACAATAATAATAATAATGGTACTAAGGACAATAATGATAATACTAATAATAAAAACAATAATAATAATGAAAGAACAGCTACTAATCATAATAATGAAAGAAAGGCTACCAATAAATATAAGAACTGTAATAATAATAATAATAATAATAATAATAATAATAATAATAATAACAATAAAAATAATAACAATAGCATCAACGATAATAATATAATTGTAAAATAATAAGACAAAAATAAAGAGTGCTAATGTTTGTTCAAATATTAATAATATATTAATAATGAAAAAAATAACAAAATAATAAAAATATGACAATCAACAATGAACCTTCATACGAAAAGTAGTTGCAATAATACCAATGATAATGATAATAACAATAACAATAATAATAATAATAATAATAATAATAATAACAAAAACAACAATATCAATAATAATATAAAAAATAACAATAATTGATGTTCAATAATCAATAAAAATAACATAATACGTTATACTAACAATATAAATAATAATAACTATAATAATGATAATGATAAAACACAGGACCTGACTCCAACGCAAAGTGTCTACTACAGGTTGAGAGGAGTGTCGGGGTACAGAGACAAGAGCAGTTAGTTACTTACAATGCCTAGACAATAATATCTGTACCTTGAGCCAAGGGGGACACTCCTAAAGTGAGTAACACAGAATACAAATCAATAACTGGCAACCTGGCTCTGATGAAAGAGGGTGGGGAGGGGATATCAGGGGAGGGGCATTAGGGGTCTAGGGGCGTGGGTTGGGGAGGGGAGGGGCATAGGAGGGAAGGGTTGGTTTGGGTACTGAGGGGAGAGGGGAGGGGGTTCATGTACTATGTCACTTTCCCTGGTCATGTTATTACTGCAGAATGGTTACACTCAATCTGTGTAGATATTAATAGTTCTAGCAGCGAAGTGAAATCCATGCTGGCCACAATACCATGCACACGACAGGGCTCGACAGTCACTATGGAGCAGAAACTGCAATTTCCGCCTGTTTATCGAGTCTTAAAGTGCAAGATATGATATTTTTCCGTGAAGGTTGAACATAAAATATGTATGTATCAATTA
The DNA here is from genome assembly GCA_017312705.2 of Penaeus japonicus. Classification (NCBI taxonomy): domain Eukaryota; kingdom Metazoa; phylum Arthropoda; class Malacostraca; order Decapoda; family Penaeidae; genus Penaeus; species Penaeus japonicus. Next base: position 76,035 of record BOPN01001531.1, read on the forward strand.
CCTTTTTAAATTCATCTACAACCAAGGGAGAAATTTCTTTAAAATATTACTCTATGAAAATTCTAAATTCTAAAAACAAAGGCAAGTTCAACAGAAAATATATAATGAAGAAAAGTAACAAATGTAAATTCATTCACAAATAATTCAAAATGATGTAGTTTTACAAAATTTGACACTCAGAGTGTTGACATTCTTTAAAGGGAGAAACTGTGACAAAATTTGATTTTAACAAAATAAACTCAAAATTAATTTTCAAAATTCATAGTGAAAGTAGGTGGTGTCATGCTGTATTCATGAGCCAATGGTTAAAAGAAAAATATTTGCAGTTATGTATATAATCATTCTAATTCACAATATACAAAAGAACAAAAATGTCTGAACAAAAAGTAAAGTATTCAAATGAATATCAATAGAAAAAAAATCATCAGGTCATAAAATGTTTAGCCTGTATCATAAAAAAAAACTTACAAAACCCAATAAAAAATAAAAAAAACTTCAACAGCATAGAATAATTGGCAACTCAGCAAAGTTTTTTGTGAAAGTGAAGCTCCATAACAAATTTTCAGAAAACAGAAAAAATAAAACATTCACAATCAGGCTTTTCTATTCTGCATAAGTTGATCAGGCAAATTGAGAAGTGTGCTCTCTGGTGAAATTTTGAAAAATGTATTTTAATAAAGTATATCATGTTCTCTCAATCTGCAGGTTAATTAAAAACAAAAACAAAGAAAGATCTATAGCACTGTATTAAGTAACAAACACAATACACTATAACATATAAACTGAGGATTAATATATCCTATGTCTATCTATACAAAATTCTTTAAAAATATGGATATCTAATCATATATTTACTCATGACTTCATACAAAGATGCCTGCAAATTGAGCCCTCTCAGTACGATCAAAAAAATGATACCGAGCAAAAAAGATCGGCACAAAAATATAACACTGCCATTACCTTGAAGCGCATGACGTCTTCCATGCGTGCCGTCTTGCCATCTGCCACGCATGACTGGAAGAAGGAGGGCGCAACCGACACACCCAAAGCCTCCGACGTCATCCCTGTCTGTGCTCTTGTGGCGTTCATAGCTATGACTCTGTTTGTGTAAATGAAAATGCTAATGGTGATGATGATCTTTGGTGTTGGTAGTGTTGATGTTGGTGTTGATAATGGGGATACTGGTGATACCTTCAGATCTCGACCATATGGATATTTTTTTCACAATGCAACCTGACTCTATCTTAACCTACCCAAATGCTACCTAACTCACTCCTCCCTTAATCATCACAAATGCAACTCTAGAGAGCCAACGTACCGAAAGGTGCCGAAGAGCAGGACCAGGAGGTGTTGAGTGACGACTGGCATGGAAGTGATGAGGCGGTGGATGTGGTCGCGCTGCTGCTCTGTGTCTGACAGCTGGATGATCGAAAACAGCTCCTGCTCTCCCTCGCGCCCAAAAATGCCCTCTGGCAGCTTACGGAGGAATTTCTTGAGGACAGACGCAATTGTGTATACCGAGAAGTTGTCTGTGGGAGAGTAATATGAAGGAACACATGAATTCTTTAAACACAAATTCATTTACTTTTATCTATGATTCTGTCCATTACTAAAACATAAATGAATGAATTAATTAATAAATTAATAAATAAATAAATGAACAAATAAATAACTTGATTCTGATAACGCATTAATACGAGTCCTTACCGATATTGACAAGGCGTCCATTCTGCAAGAAATGGATTAGTTTCTTCATGGACCCCTGGTGGCCCGGGGCGCGAAACACGTCCTTCTTGGTTGGCCCCTCTTTGTTAAGCTTGAGGATGAGCACCAGTAAGGGCCCGGGGATGTCATTCTTGCACACCTGCTCTAGCGATACGCCGAACTTCACCCTGGGGAAGACATGGAGAGGGGAGAGATGGGGAAGGGGCAGAGTTAGATCTGGGAATATGCTAAGGGTACATCTTCACATATATACATCTTTGCAGGAGAAGGAAAGTGAAAGTAAGAGTAAGAGTAAGAGTAAGGGAGAGTAAGAGAGAGAGAGAGAGTGAAAAACAGAGAGAAAGTGAGAAAGAGAAAGAGTGAATTTATTTTTATTATAACCTTCATTCAACGTTCATTAAGAGAAAAAACTTGTAATAATTTTAACATGAATTACGTGATTTATACAAAAATACATGCTGAGCATCATTCTTACATTTAGAATAGCAAGAGCAGTTAAATTGGAGTATTTAATTATCCGACACCAAGCTTTTTACAACCAACGTAAGCTTCTATACGTGTTAGTATATTTACATGTGAGAATATATAGAAGCAACTCTCACCATTCAAAAGGTATATCTATATATACTGATTTTCTATACTCTGTATACATTATTTTCTAAAAAGATTACACCCGGTGCATATAATTTTGAAATTTCTACTCTAATAAGCACTATGTACCTTATAATTCCTGAAATGAAAATAAAACTACATTATGTATAAAACTACAGCTTGTACAAGACCAACCACCATAATATCTTTGCAATAGAAAAATTCTACAGACCTATAAACTAACACTGTAAACTGTTACAAGAACAGAAAATTTAAAACACATTTCTTATAGTTAACCAACTTAAATCTTATATCAATAAAGACTTCTTACCCTAACAACTCCTTATGGTACCATACTGTTCTCCGATCATATAGTGACACAACTTGTGGGTTACAGTCATAAATAAATGCACACTCATGCACAAACTTGACACATTAGAAAATACACTATCGTTTCTTTATCAAAAGATGCACTTGGTGACGACTGGCTGTATGCAACATGTCTGAAGGAAAAGCTACAAGTCCACATATCCAAACATATAAAACATGTTTGAATAAATAAATATATACATTTATAAATGCAAAGCCAGTCATCAATCATCTGCCAAATACCTCTTCACCCAAAGCAGAAAAAAAATCTATTCTATCTATGATACTCGCAAGAAATACATCTTTTGTAAAATAATCACTCACTCACTTTCTAGTAAAATTGGTTGACTATGGAAGAGTACCGTAATACCTAAATAATACCTGAGCTTCATTTTTTTTTTTTTTTTTTTTTTTTTTTTTGAGATACCATCAAACAATACAAATTCTAGGACCATGAATTAATATTTTGAATACAACATTATCTTATACACAAATTTCTACTCTATATATGAATCTTAAAACATCTTTCAACCCTTCAGTAATATTTTTTAAAAACTACAACTAATTTAGCTTAACCGCTAAAATTTTGAATATCATCTACTTCAAGGCACAAGGCAGACATATATGTTCACATAAATTGGTTGCATAAATATGTATAATATTTGAATGAGTTATAAAAAGTATAAGATGTATATAGAATTGGTGTACACATATCCCCAAATACCTTAAACTTTTCCCAAAAGTAAAACAGAAAAGAAATTGTTGTATACTTATCTATATAATCTAACTAAAGCAGGTTCTCTACAAATCTTATTAATATTTCTTTTCCCATGATAGAAAACACATATTCTAAAATTATTTTGAACTGTAAATGACCTACTCCCAATACTGATCTAGGCAAGAGCAAGTATCCTGAATGTAGGAATTTTAGAGATCCTGAAATTCATTATCTATACTTTGTCTGTATTTCCTGATTAATTCTGAGGTAATGATGACATATCATGTAATTTAAAGCATGACATATCATGTACATCAGTGCAAGAAACACCATGTAGGTCAACTTAAATTGATTTATGACCTACTAATTAAACAATTACATGACATATGAGGTCAATCAATGCATGACATACCAAGTAAGTCAGAGTATGATAGCTCAAGAGATCAATGCATAACATATAATTTACAGTGTCAAGTAAGGAAACAAAGTGTACAGCATTTACAGAACTTAAAACTAAATGCATATTTACAAGGGGAAAAAAAAATCTTACAAGTATATATACATACAATTATGCAGTGTCTTTTAGCAAAGAGTTAAGTGGTCAAACAGATACCAGAAGCATTACACAAACAACTCCATCACCAGAAATAAAAGCGCTATAAGTTATGACCCCTCAACCGTGTCTTGCATTTCTTCAAGGGAGGAAACAGAGCACAAGAAAAGCAATAGAAGTCTGCCAAAGACAAAAGGGAGAGGGAGATGGAGAAAGAGGAGGAGGAAGAGGAGGGAGGGGGGGAAGAGTAGAGGAAAAGGAGGAGGAGGAGAAGGGAAAAAAAGCAAGAGAAAGAGATGGGAGAGGGAGGTGGGATATATGGAGAGATAGTGAAAAGAAGAGATATTGAAAAACAGACAGTGAGACAAACACACTGAGTTACACATAAAGACAGAGCCAGGGAAAACAAGAAGGAAAAAATACCAAACTGACCAGATAAAAGACAGGCAGAATCCGAGACACATAAAACAAAGAATAAAGAAAACAATTAGAAGGAAAAGAAAAAAAAAAAAATCATTCACAAGTGCTCTTTCACCACAAGAGAAAGAAAAAGAAGGGGAATAGGAAGAGGAGCAGGTGGAGGAAGTGGAACAGGAGCTTCGCAGGAGTGCCAAGTACCTGCCAATGGTCCAGTAGGGCGGGTACGGGTGGGTGCAGGGCGAGCAGGGTATGGGCGGCTCTGAGGGAGGGCACCAGTGCTCTCCTCCGCCTCGATGCAACATCATCTTCATTGGGGTTCTGTCACACTCCTTCGGCAGCCAACATCTGTCCTCTCTTTTATCCGGGTTTTGCGGTATTTATTTTTATGTGTATATATATATATTTTTTATGAGGGTATAAGCATGAATAGATTTATGTCTACTCTTCTCTATCTTCCTTTCCTTCTCCCTCTTTCTTCCTTTCTTTCTTTCCTGCTGTGCTGTTGTCTGTCCTTTATTCTTATGCCTTTTATCTCTTTTGCATTACCAGTCCTCCTTCCATCTCTTGTTTTCTTTTTCCGTCTTCTTTTTACTCGTTTTTCCTTTTTTCTATCAACAGAAGCCCAAACACTTTTTAACGTATGTTGCCAAAGCACGATTCTCAACAGTTCCTTGTGTTTTCACTAATTAACAATTCCTGAGAAACTAATGGGTTGGGAAAAAAAAAGAAAAGAAAAAAACACACACACATCAATATAGGGGTCATGGTGTAAAAAGGAAAAAAACAGAAATAATGTATTAATCACAAGACATTTGCATAAAACACTGGATAGAAAAACACACACTAAAAATCGAAATCTATGTTAATAGAATATAAGAACACAACGAAAGGTAAAACATGTAAAGCCAATAAAACATCCACATAATAATGCCCACATCCACACAATACAATATATGAAAATTAACAGCCATATCTGATGAATTATTGGAAGTAATAATAATCCTCAGATCAACTCAATTACAAAATATACACAATTAAAACCACTCTGAGAGTGCAGCATCCCCAAAATCCAAAAATCCAGAATCAAAATACATAAGTTTATTATACTTTAAATTTCTAAGAGTAAAAGGTTTCCTGGCTGACCCATTTTCTATGATGAATTGCACTGGCACTAAACATTTAATTGGATCTAATCAACTGTTCCCAGAGCCATGGCCAACCCAACCATAAATGTCCATGATACTCCGTCGGTAACTTCATGCATAACGATGATGCCAACGAAGAATCCAGTTAATCAAGTACCACACTGACCAATAAATGATAAATAATAGTTTCCATATTCACTTGAATGGTAAAAATATATAAATAAATAAACAAAAATAGTAATTATGTACCGACACGCTATGAAGAAGAAACGCTATGTGAATACAACTCCCAATATATGACATTATATAACAGACACTATACACGTCGCATACTAGACACGACACACCATTTACTGTCACCATTTCCCGACCGTCCACCACTCGCTCGTCTAGTCATCAAACAGGATACCGCCGTCCTCATGTCCTCTACGAATGACGTCATAACAACCTCGGAGAATGTAAACAACAGAGCCAAACAAAAAAAGGAAAAGATGATGATGATGTAGACGACCATGAAGATGAAGATGAAGAAGAACTGGAGGAAGTAGCTTTGATAAACACAGAGATTAGGTAAGAGGACACACGGAATAGGAGGAGGATGATAATGATGAAGATGAAGAATAGGAATGTGAAGAAACTTTTGTCTTCAGATGACCCGGGTTTCGCTTTATAAGCCCGAGTTGGGAATGGCTCGCGCTTGATAAAAGACAGAGATACGAGAAAGAAGAGGAAACGCGAAATAATTATGATGATGAAGATGAAGACTAACAACGAGATGAAAGTAGAAACAAGGTCGAGTTTCGCTTCATAACCGCGAGTCGGCAATGATCATGGTCACAAAAAAAAAAAATAAAAAAAATAAAATAAAAAGATAGTTAAAATAAATCAAATAAATAAAAACAATTTCAATAACACGTCCTCCATTGCTATAATCGATCTAGTTTCTTCCGAGTATCTTTTTAGTCTCTTATTTCAATGACAAGGGGTTCTTTGGCTATGTACAGCAAACTTGTCGATTCCAATGACAGGCTACTGTGTAACAAGCTGCTATAAATGTTCGAGAATATTCAAGTACATATTCAAGTACCTTCTTCCGCATTCACATCCCCAAGAATAAGTAGATGGCCACAGACGAGGAGGGGGAAGGGGTGGGAGAGAGGGAGGAAGGGAGAGGGAGAGAGAGAGGGAGGGAGGGAGGGAGGGAGGGAGAGAGGGAGGGAGGGGGAGAGAGGGAGAGAGGGAGGGAGGGAGGGAGAGAGAGAGACGGAGGGAGGGAGGGAGGGGGAGAGAGGGAGAGAGGGAGGGGGAGAGAGGGAGGGAGGGAGGGAGGGAGGGAAGGAGGGAGGGGGAGGGGGAGGGAAGGAAGGAGGGGGAGGGGGAGGGAGGGAGAGGGAGGGAGAGAGAGATAGAGACCATGAGAAACTAAGTGATCTCTCACACAACTAGGCTCACTTTCCCTTCTCCTTTGCCTCCATCTCAACCTTTCCACCCTCCTCCTCCTCCTCCTCCTACATCTCCTCCTCCTCCTCCTCCTCCTCCTCCTCCTCCTCCTCCTCCTCCTCCTCCTCCTCCTCCTCCTCCTCCTCCTCCTCCTCCTCCTCCTCCTCCTCCTCCTTTTTATTTTCCTTCTCCCTTTTCTTTTCCTTCTCCTTTTCCTTTTCCCTCTCATTCTCCTTCTCCTTCTCCCTCTCCCTCTCCCTCTCCTTCCTTCCTCCTCTTTCTTCTTCTTCTTCTTCTTCTTCTTCTTCTTCTTCTTCTTCTTCTTCTTCTTCTTCTTCTTCTTCTTCTTCTTCTTCTTCTTCTTCTTTTTCTTTTTCTTTTTCTTTTTCTTTTTCTTTTTCTTTTTCTTTTTCTTTTTCTTTTTCTTCTCCTTCTCCTTCTCCTTCTCCTTCTCCTTCTCCTTCTCCTTCTCCTTCTCCTTCTCCTTCTCCTTCTCCTTCTTCTTCTTCCTCGTCTTCCTCCTCCCCGCCGACCCCGAACACACTCTCAGGATCGAATAGCCTTCCCAAACAACCCTATCAATGGGTCGTTCTATAAATCAAGGGGCTAAGGAAAAGTCTTCTGAAATGCGGCTTTGAGAAAAAAAAGGGGGAAATAGCGAAGGAATAGAAGAGGCGAGATAATAAAGAAGAAGAAAAAAAGGCGAAATAAAAGAGAGAGAAAAAAGGTAGAAGAAAAGGGTAAGGATAAATAAGTAGATAGAGACCCATGGAGACGAAGAATAGTAGTCGTAGTAATAGCAATAGTAATAATAATAATAATAATAATAATAATAATAATAATAATAAGAAGAAAGCAGATAAAGAAATGATACAAAAGAAAACAGTACCGACAAAAGAAGGAGAGATGATAAAAGCATAAGATAAAAAAATAAAAATAAAAATAAAAGGAGGATGGGGAGAAAGGAGGATGGGAAGGGAGGAGGAGGAGAAAATAGAAAATGCTTGGTTGTCTGTTTTGATTCCATGTTTTGACGACGCGCCTCTTTCCGTCCGCTTCTGTTTACTAACAATAACTGCACAGACAGATCCTCTCCATTGCAAAATAAAGAAACAGACACAATAAACACGTAACGATATTTTTTAATCAGCTCGAGAAAAAGGAAAACGAAATCGAAAACGAAAATGAAAAAAAAATAAAAAAAATAAAAAAATATTGTAATGCATTACCCAACCTTTACATAATAAGTAAACCGTCATCTACTACAGCATCAAAATTAGTTTCCATCTCGCCTCACCTCCCCCCCACATCCTCGCCCCCCATCCCCCCCATGCCCACTACCGCCCTTCCTTCGTTCGTAAAGTAATTAGTCTCAAGTTCCCTAAGCAACAATGCACTATCACTCGGCAATACAAAAAGGAGCCAGTGATTCCTCCCTCACTACGTGATCTGGTGCATGGACAACCGCCATAACAAACTCGAGGGGAAAAAAATAATAACTCATTCACAAGATATAGATAGACACGCGTCCCTTTCATTGGCACGCACAGGAAGGATACTTGCAAACATCTAGACACGAAACACACACACGCTTACACACGCACACAGATAGATAGACAGATAGATAGACAGACACATAAACATACAGTTCCGATCTGCTACTCCACTCAACCCATGATGTTCATTCATCCCTTCAACCCAACAGTGGTGGTGGTTCTTCACCATCGGCTGAACCTCCGCCTCATATACCTGCGCTTCGTTCTCTTCTCTCCTCTCCTCTCCCTCCTCTTCCTCTCCTCCCTCCTCTTACTCCTCCTCCTCCTCCTCCTCCTTCGTTTCTTTTCATTTGCTTCTTTTTTTCCCAAATGTGAAGTGCCTACAC